>VURO01051049.1:3338-24288 GCA_015108175.1 Pelvicachromis taeniatus | reverse complement strand
TCAAACCACACACACACAAACAAATATATATATATAAAAAAAAAAAAAAATATATATATATATATATATATATATATATATATATATATATATATATATATTAGGAGGAGGGTACAAAAGTGCATATCAAAATAAAAGATAGGAACAATTCCCTGACTACTAAAATTGTAATCACTTCAATTCCTCTCCTGCCTGCGTTCCTGAGTGTGTTGACACGGCGAAACGATGTGATGCATCGTACTGTATGACTAATTAGGATGAATTGATCCATTTAAGCATGGTATCATTTCTGAACAAGCCCATGGGGACTATATGCATTAGGCCAATCCACTGGCTCAGTAACTCTCTTTGGCAAAATCTCTCACTCTTTGCTCCTGGCTGTTGCGTTCCTGTCTACATTTGAAACCCACTGACTCGCCGTCATTCCTCCTCCTCCATTACAATGTCTGTTGTGTTTTACTCTGTTTTGCTTTATCTGTGTGTGTGTGTGTGTGTGTGTGTGTGTGTGTGTGTGTGTGTGTGTGTGTGTGTGTGTGTGTGTGTGTGTGTGTGTGTGTGTGTGTGTGTGTCTTTTTATTTATGGAGTTAGAACTGATTCCCAATGTGTAGCTACGTTCTGCGGCCAAACTGACCTCTTGTCCCAGATATTTGCTCAGAGTTCTTGAATTCTTCCCTGTCTGTGAATCTCACTGATGCATCAGTGCATCCACTTCATTTTTGCTAAAGAGTTAGAAAGTGTGCATTTTATGTGTTTGTTTGTTTTACACTGATGTAAAGTTTTCAGTGCTTTTATGTTACTAATTAATGTGTCAGGTTTAAATTGAATTGCTTTAGAAGTCTTTATTGCCTTTTATTGTTATGTGCACATCATTACAGACTAGCATATAAAGACTTTTCTCACATGTGATTTTCCTATGACTTTACTATACATTTAGCTTTTGTTGTCATCACTTTCCCCTTTTTAAAAAACTGTTCTTAATCTGCTTTGTTAAACTTCTTTAGTAATGTTGCTAATCTCAAGTGAACTTTGACTCATTTCTAGACTTAAGCTGACCTCAAACTGAGTCGGGTCCCCTTTTTCCCAAGCGAGTCAAACGGCACCTAAGGGTTTGGGTAAAGAAACCTCACTTTCAAGTCCCCATTCAACTTTAAAAACAGAGAAGTGATTAGTTAAGGGGACTGTCACAAATCTAGGCTCACCTAGTTTAACCCACAGAAGCAGCCATGCAGAAATCAGCACAAAACAAATGTCGGTAGCATGATTTTAAAAAGGGAGGGGTGGGGCGGGTGGGGGTTGTCGAGTAGCTGTTAGAGCAAAAGTTGATGTGATTCATACTTACATTGTTTTGCATTATGATGTTAGGCTCCATGCAATCCAAGCCTCCATCATTGAAACCGGATTCAAGACTAATTAGGTCATCAATAACTTCATCCATTGGAAACTAAAAGAAAACAGTGATTTCAGTGTACTCATGGACAGACTGATGATGTTTGTACCAGAATTTCAAGGCTGTCCAATTTGTTTGAAATCTCAACATTCAAACCAGAATAGACAAGGGAAAAAAGAGGGAGGAACTGTGGACAGATTAATTCGATAACAGACGAGCTCTTCGCCGCCATGTTCTCAGATTTGTTAGCGGTGCTGGCGGGAAAAAACAGGCATCTGTTACCAACCTAGTTTCCTCCTTTGAAAGGGGCTCTCTCATCAGAGACTGTATGTCTGAAGTTATTGATGAGCACATCAGAGAGAGAGGGCGATCAATAATGGCATCACTTTGTTTAGATGATTAGTCGGAACTGCTCCCTGCATTAAGATTCAGACCCAATCCAGATAGTACATTTAAGTCATAATTGATGCTTCTGAAGTATGCTCCGTGTCAGCTATCCATCTCAACAAAGTGTCAGCCATTATTTATCACCCTTAGAAAGAAATTAGGGGGGCAGCAACAAATCTATCACAAGTGCTTATGAAAAATCAACACAGAGGAAAAGATTTGCTTTAAAGTAACAAGGCGTGCTGAAAGGAAAACCTTGTAAGGATGTTGTGTAATCTACAAAAACCATAAACCACAGTTCATCCGTAAGTGACCCAGACTGTGGTTCAACACTTCTGTTTCAATTTTACATTCGGAGTTCTCTGAATTTCAGTTCCATAAAGTCATGACTGAGATTCTTTCCTTTTCCATGAGTCCACTCACCTCACTGTCATGATTGGCCATCGAAAGCAGGGTAACGGGGCTGGTGGGATTGCTGCCGTCACTGACAGGGGGCATGTGTCCGTTCCTCATGATCGGGACGGTAGCGAGTGCCTGGCCAGGGGTGTGCGGATGCGTCACGGCGTGGCCTGACGCGGCCGAGGAGGCCAGCTTGGAGCCCAGCGTCAGGTACTGCTTCACGGGCTGATTCTGGCTCTGGTGAAGATGGAACTTGGAGTTCTCCAGGTGGCTCTGTACCTGTAGCAGAACAGATCATGCAAGAGTTCAGCAAGCTGACTAAGTTAGTCCAGGAAGTGCAAGGTTCGGCACTGTTTCCCATACCGCTGAAACAGCGCTGACTCAGAGTATTTGCACAGGGGTTGTCTGAAGCAGCTGTTGACTTTATGAAAAGAATGTCTAAAGTAACACACATAAATAGTTAGCTGTGATTAGTCACTTATGCGCAGTAAATTTACAGACTTGCAAAATGTAAGTTAGCACTCATAATAAAGTGAATCATGTACTAAAAAAAAATTGTCTTTATGGGAATTTGATCTCATTCTCTGAACTCATTTTTTCAGAATCTTTTTTTCACAGTCTAAAAGTTTCGAAAAATCTAAAAGCAAAAAGCTTTTTTTCTACTAAACTAAATAGTTGTTGTTTTTTTTTTAAATCAGTTTTATTATTTGATCTTCAATTAATCTTGAATTACATGTCAGTACAGCAATGGTCAAAAAAAAAGAAGAAAAAAACATTATGAAAGCTTTACAAAAAAGTTATACACCATTAAATAAACTTTACCAAGTCGCTCACAATGTTTCTAAAAGTTGGTATTCTTACATTTGAAGCTCTGGTTGCATCCCGCATTGTGTAGTAACTGCAGTCACTTAAGTGTGGCATTCTCAGAAAAGCAGATAATCTTCAAATTGATTTGTTCTGGTGTGGCAGCAGGTCAACTTTAGGGATCCACGGCTGCTGCTGCTGCTGCTATCCTGTCGATCGGGTGACTTCTCAGTGAGTGTCTGTCCCTTCCACCCTACCAGCTCTTTATAAAGGGCACTAAGTGAACTAATTAGGCCCAAAGCTGAGTGTAAGCCTTTATGTTGCGTAGCATGATAATCACTTCAAACACTAGACTGTTAGATCATCCAAGGTTTGATCACTGCAGGATATCGGCCTTCAGCATCTATCACTAACTCGCTCGGACCGCCCTTTTCTTTCTGATTGACCAATCAGTGGTGATCTCCCAAAGTCTTCTGCAGCCTGCTGCAGGGGTTGTGGCAGCACAATTGACCCTTGTTCCCCAGTGAAGTTTTTAAATAACTCCTCCAATGCCATTTTTAACCAAGCCTTTCAATTCATTCATGGCTTTTAATGTAAATAGTTTAGTATTATGCGTTCCCCATTCAATGACTGCAGTAAATCAGTTTTGAGGTCTTCTTCGGTGTATGTTGAGGGCAAATTTAGGAAAGAACATCTCACCTAAAATATCTAATTTTCCTGCTTGTTGGTGCTCACAAAGACGGTTGCTGTTGTGACTTGCTTTATTAGTTTAGGGGCTGCAGAGTATTTAGGGGAGTAGATGAAGTGTTAGCTATGATTTAAGAATGGTAGTCTTGTTGACTGTAAGTAGTCTGGTCTGTTTGCCCATGTCTCACTTACTTCCTCCCAAATGTGTTTTATTTACTGGTCAAAACAGTAAGTTTTCAGCTATTTTAAACTGCAGAATAGGTGCTTTTTCAGCGACTGATAGGACCAAACAAAAACCGAGCAACAATACGCCTGAGAAGCTTCGATTGGCCACGCCAGTAGTACTCGAACATAATATTAAAAATGCAGATATTTAATGCATTCCTAATTTGATGGTAATTTAGAACACATTACTCTGCCTTAAAAACAGGTGACAGGTGTCATTTATTTCAAGATAAGGAAAGCAGCGAGTTTATTTAAAATGCCAACAAAAAGTATCATCAGCTGTTGGTTAGAGCAGCTCAAGTGTTACTTCTTCTTTTACATTGCCTCACAACAAAAAATGGTCAGGACTGATTTGTTAACTATCCTTTATCTCGTCATGTTTTCAGATCAAACTTCTTATGCTTCAAATGCTAACTGGCACACTGCTGCTGAGCTGTAGGGAGTTTTTAGCTGTGGCAGCTTTAGAATCGGTCTTTATGCTAAAAGTCAGCATTAAATTCCCGCTTGTCAGCTAGACTAGCTGACCTTATTCACGACTCAGCCACCTAACTAAGACCAGGCTCGTCACAATACTCATCTTGTCAATAGTGACTAAGAGTTGTTATCTGAGTTCTCCAGGCTAAACAAGATGCCAGTTGTTAGCCAATCAACATTTTTTTCCACTTTGGATAGCAGGAGGGATGCCAGGACCGCTGCACACCAGATCTGCTTTGTGTGACAGCGGATTGTCCTGGTTTCACTTCAGCTTTCTCACTACTGTAAATGCCGGAGACACGCTTGTTATCCACTTAAGGAAATCTGATTAGATTTGAGGAGTAATGGTGCTTCAGTCACCAAGGCCAGCCTCGACAATGGCAGGCCTGTGCATGTGTGAAGCGGGCATGCAGGAAAATGATCAGTGCCCGCCATACACATGGGTCAGGGAAGGATATAAGAATGTAATCAATCAGGGCTCGAGTTTGGGCATGTTGTAACTATTCAGACGCTTCAGTTTTCTTTTCTTTTGTTTTTTTTTCCTCTTTTTCGGCACGACTACCAGCACCTGCTACAACAATCGAGGCAATGTTTGAGATTACTGGCAGAGAGGAGGTCATGGGTTCACTTTTCTATTCACACACATTTGCACAGTTATTCCTGACATGCAAACCTACAGTAGGCTATGAAAGCTAAAAGGATTTTTTTTTTTTTGCCATTTGACTTGATGCACATAGTTTAACTTTAGAACACGCCTTTTTGTCAGCATGTTTTCAGAGTGTTTGAATAAAAAACAATATATATATATACATATATATATACTTTGCATTTCCTGCCTCCTGTTAAAATAATATGCATCTTCATCCTCGTAACCTTTCCTCATTAGAGATACTTAAACCACTAAAATTAAAATGCCGAAACCCAGAACATGCCCTTGTCCTTACACATGTCCTAAAAGTCTTTCATTAGCATTCATTGACTGCTCGGACATGAATGCACCAGGTTGATCAAATCTAAAGTACTCTACAGTACGCGCCCAAGAAATCCCATCGCAAGTGAACACAACTGCAGCTCTTCAACATATCAATGCAAAGCTCTGTCAGGCTTAAAATAAAGCAACATCCCAACCCTCAGCTTCTACTTACAGATAGCAGCCGGCCCGAAATTACAGTAACACCTTCACAGCTAAACGTAAGCCCAGTTCTTTTGGCTCTATTTGTGAGATCCATATAGCAGTGGTGTCAATTAAATCGCAGTTAAGAGGCGTATTTCTTTAGTGGCCCCCTCCCCCCGAAATGCTGCACTCACAAAGCCATTGTAGTAGACAACCTTGCAGGTTTTACATCGAAATCCACAAAGCTCTTGCCTAATCCAGTTTCAGTCTTGCCCAAGTTCTCCTTTCACTTCAGAAAAATCCAACAACTTATGAAACCCTGGGTGATGGTGACATTAGCTAGCTGTACAAATTATGGGCAAAACCTACTAGGAGTTTTGGATTCATTTCTGCAAAACGCTGCGCTTTGCGACATATTGATGCAGATTATTAACATTTAACATCTTGTTTTCCCATCTGAAATGGATGGAGATAAGATGAAAGTGGAACAAAACCCTTCCTCGGTTGTGCTTACTGTATTTTGCTGAGTCTGCTAACCAGTAAATAGCTGTAACCACCCACTAGATTGTGCAATGTGTGGGGAGATAAGACTAGGATAGCGAACTGATAGCAACAGTCCCATTCCACAGTGCCTCCATGGTTAGTCTTGCTGTAACTGCAAATGTGTCATGCATGCAAACAAATGCACACACACAATTTTTTTTTTTTTTTCAGTGTGTGTCATTGCCTCAAAATCCCTGGGCTGTAAATAAGTCATTTCCCCTACCTGTAAAAGTTGGATCTCTGTCAAGGTGATTACTTTGACCACACAACAGCGGCTCATGGCTCTCCAGAGTGGCAGCGTCTCCCACCACAGGAGCTGCAAATCCTTACAGAAGAAGATCAACTGTCACAGCCACAGCTGCGCCTCACACCGTGACAGGAGGAGAAGAAGAGGAAGAAAAAGAGAGGTGTTGCAGCCTCCTTCCTGAATTTTTTTTTGCAAAAATATCAGAAAGGAAGCCATGACACATCAGCTTATTTGGGAACAGCACGAGCCGTTTCCTCTCTGTAGCCGTGTGGCTGTGTGTGTGTGTTTGGTCAAGGAAAAGGCCTGACAGAGGCAGAAATACAGATGGCATTTACAGTAGGGGGTTGAAGTAAGTGTGTGTGTGTGTGCAAAGCCATAATAAGTTGACAGAATGTGAATTCCTGCTTGTGGATCACTACCCTTCCCTCTTTTCCCGCATAACATCCAGCCTAGCTCAGCTCAGTTTCCTGGGTTATCTTCCTGGTGGAAGTAATTTTATCCACAAAACTGTAGTCACTTTTCCAACACAGGGAAAACAGAAATCTTTGAACATGCTAAAACACACATTTTATTATGTCCTATTATGTCCTAGTTATTACTAGGCCAAAAATGCAGAGCCGACACAAGCCAAGGAATTCCTTGACTTAGCAAAACTGAAAAGTCCTCCCTTTAATCCCAAGATTTACAAGTTTTTATAACAGCAGGTGAATTAATCTGAACCAGAACTGCTCCAATACATGTTTGTCGGACACAGAATACTGCGTCCACGTGATTGCATATACCTGCTTTCAAGGCTGGTGTGAACTCCACAATTAAGAACTCAAATTTCATATAGTAGTTATTTTTGATTCACTCTAATAAACACATCAGAATTAATTTGAGGACATTGAACATAATGGCCTAAACTGAATCACAATGATTCAATTAAATCAATCCTGTGCAGACTTTCGTTTTAAGTCTTTTTTTCAGCAGTTAAAATGCAATCTCCCCCACGCGTATCAATGGTCAATGTTTTCATTATGCAAAGAATGCCCTTCTTGATGCTCCTGTACACAGTAATCTTCTGTGTATATAGCGGATCTAGATCATTAGGTAATATTTATGCTGCACTATCTGGATCATGTTGCTGCTATTTCAACATCAACACGAGGCATGCCCATCTCTCCAGCTTGTCTGTTGCTGTGTTTTCCTGCACTCGTTTTTGTACTGTTCCAACCATTACCCATGTGTATATTTGTCCACTATTTTGTTTATTTGATGTCTGCTGTATGTACGCTCTATCAGATCTAGCCCAAAATTCCTGGCTGGCCATTTTTGGCTCATCTTGGGGCAAGCCACAAGTGCTCACCTTTGTTAGTCCCCCTTCATAGCATGTTTAAAACATCAGGGACTTCCTGTAAGAGTTGGCCTGCTTCTGAGACAACACTTCAAAGTGCAGCTCCCACATCTGAGGACTGTTTTATCCTGCTAGAAAAGGAATGCATAATGGACACAGCACCACTGCACTTTTAATGATTCTCATATGAATTAAATATTACAGCTATTTTAACTGGATTACACGTGAAACTGTGTGCGAGAGCGTGTGCTTGTTACCTTGATGAAATATTGAATTTAAGAAAATGGTTCACCTCAGCAGTGCTGCGAAAATAATTAAAATTCATATTTAAAGTAAAGACATCTCGCTGTAAAATGATTTAAAAGTGCCCCGCGGAGGTTTGATTGTAAACAAAACTTTTTTAGAATGCCATCATCAATTGCAAAAACACGAGTAATATTTTGAAGCCTGAGAGAAAATGTATACTGTAAATTTGTACAGCGCCCTTAGTGGTATATAATCAGCTGTGGTTTAAAAAAAGAAAACCTGATGCCTGTAAGTACAACAAAACCCATTTCATTATATTTGACTGATATAGCAAGCAAAGGACTTAGTTTTCTCTGGCTTTAACAACAAGTCATATATACAAAAATATTTTATTAATCATTTTACGTAACAGTTAAGTTTCCACTGAATTTTGGTTTAGAAATTTAGTGAACTAAAAATGTGAGCTACTGTAGCAAAGCGCAAATACCTGACATAACACACTAACAAAGTATGTATTTGTGGCTGACTCATTTACCTTTAATTTCACAAATGAGTATTACCGTACATAAATAGCTACAGTCAACTGAAGGTATTCAGAAAGCTGAGAGAGGAGTAGGAGAAAGAGCGACACAGTGCAGCCTGTCCTCTCTTTCAGTACAGGGTAGATGTAATTAGCCAAAATGCAATAATACAGTTTTTGCTGCTAAATCGGTTAGAGTGCGTTATTCTTTCTGTGAGCAGTGAAAAAGGAGCCTGTTCACAGGAGCACCTGAGAGGTCGCAGACCCTCTTGCATGTATGCGTGCACACTGCTTCACAGACACACAAATGTTAGCAAAGGTTAGCTTCAGCTGTGTTCTCTTGAATATCCTGCGCTAGCAAGAGCATGAAGGAATAGCGCAGAATAAATTCAGGTTTGTAAACAAACTGCATACTTGTGAATAAATCATATTTTTTTTATGTTTCAGTTTTTAAGTTGCTACGTTGTTAATGATTCTGCAAAATAAATGTTAGCTATTACACAAATAATTGTTAGCTATTACAGAAAAGGTAATAGCTAACCAGTCCTTGTCCGTTAAATGACAAGGACTGATCTCAATATTGTCTCTAAGAGACGCATCGCAATTTCAGTTTGTTTTAAACCTTGGCTGAAATATCATCTGATAGAGTTGATCAGTGATCAACGCTCCTTCATGTGCCATTGTAAAACAATTAATTGACAAACGTTTGTCCCGAGAACAACGTTTTAATCATCTCGTGATAATAACATAACATGGTGCGTTTTCTCGTGATAACGACTTATTTATCTCGTTATCTGATAACGAGTTATTTATCTCGTTATAACGAGAAAACCGGACTACCGTTTTCTCGAGATAACGGGATAAATAAGTCGTTATCACGAGAAAACTAATCCGTTTTCTCGAGATAACAGGATAAATAACTCGTTATCACGAGATAACGAGAGAAAAATATTATTAACGGATACGGCCCTTCTCGGCTTCCGTAGTAGGACATATAATAACTAAACATTAGAAAATAATAAAGTGCCACCTACCACTGACCTGTATATTTTTCAAGCCATCTTGAAAACTGGATTAACCAGTGTTGTGTTTACACGTAACTCATTTGAAATTGTATCTTTAGTACTTTGTTACTAGCAGCCTGCTGCAAATACACTTCATTTGTTCTCTAAGGAGCTTAGGAAAGAAAAGCGTATGGACTTCTTTAAGTTGCTTGAAGACGTTTCACCTCTCATCCGAGAAACTTCTTCAGTTCTAAGGTCAAATGGCGGAGAGTCCCAAATCTAAGCCCTATGGGAGTGGCCTCCCCCCAAGGGGGACAATGGCCCATTAACACCCACTGTTCACTGAAACCTCATCAGAAATGGTATCATGAAAGGAAACAGGAAGAAATGACTGAGATACGCCAAATTACTCAAGAACTTGAGTGAAAATATTGTATGGGGAAACGTATCATCAGGTTTTTACAACAACTCAAAAATATCTAATTGTCAAATGTTTAATTTCTCATCATGACAGCGATGAAAAATGAAACTTCCAATGCAGTAAAAGCATACCCAGGCAGAAAAAACACATTTCCATGACACACTGTCAGTCATGGATTGGCCTCCCCAGAACCTCTCAAGATTACTGAAGCAGTGTGGGGATCATCTCTCAGAGAACAGAACAAAAGGCAGCCATCATCCAAAGAGGAGCTTTGAATGTCATTCCAGAAGGTTGGAGAATCATTCCTTAAAGAAAGACTGCTTAAAAAAACAGAAAGTTTTCCTAAGAGAGTTCGGGCTGTGTTAAAGGATAACGGTAGTCATACCAAGTATTGACTCTTAAGCTTGTTACAATGATCCAGACTTTGATTTTGTCTTATATACTACATTTTGCTGTATGTTTTTATGAATGTTTGCATATATCTAAATAAATAACCACACCTGTTTTACAACAAAATATAAAGAAGTGAGATGTGACTCAAGACTTATGATCAGTGTGTCATACAAATGCCATCCTCTCTTCCACTTATCCTTATCAGGCTCGGGGAGGCTGGAGCCTATCCCAGCTGTCATAGGGTGAGAGGTAGGATGCACCCTCCACAGGTCGCCAGTCTATTGCAGGGCTAACACAGAGAGACAGACAACCATTCACACTCACAGTCACACCTATGGACAATTTAGATAACCATTTAACCTAACCCCAATAACTACATGTCTTTGGATTGTGGGAAGAAGCCGGAATACCCAGAGAGAACCCAGGGAAATGGGGAGAACATTCAAACTCCAAGCAGAAAGGCCCCGGCCACTTGATGGATTCGAGCAAGAAACACACGACAAGTTTTCCTCAAAGGAAGTTTAAACAGAAGCTGTTGAGCAGTACAGAACAGGATTATGGGTAAACTACTGTGTTGTAGTTCTGAAAGGGGAATCTCAGCCTTGACCCTCACTGTCCAGTGAGCCAGAACAGGATAGAGTGATGTTTAGCATTGCTTCTTTGGATGATGTCAGAAAGCTGCACTATAGACAACTTTAATCTCTCGCTTTGGCAGACAGTGAAAAGAAGCCCCCGTGAGCCCCAGCTATAACTATTAAGATGAAGTCTTATTAAAATTATGCACACGATTGATTGCAAGACAATCCCAGCTTACCAAACTAAAGGTTTTTCAAGACTGGGTAAAGGATTAAAGACAAAATAGTTACAGTACAGACAATGAATTCGATTTCCTTAAAAGAAAGATTTGATTAAGTATGACTGTACCACCCTACTTTTCTTGTAAAGGAAAGATATTTTATCACAAGAAAAAACTTGACTCACTGTGCTGCATGTCAAACTGAGTCTAAATACACTTAGTCTAATCAATTAGGAATCTATTCTCTCTCACTAATTCAATCTGTTCTGAAGTTATACATCCTGATGGGAAACCACAGTAAGAGACATGAGTGTAAGTAGGATTTTATTAAAGCGTTTGATCTGTTCATTTCAGAGAGACTCTGACCTTTCAGTCCTCAGAACCAGCTGTCTGAGTGTCAGCACGCAGAGTGTCTACACCAGGCTGACTGACAGCTTAAATTTGCTACTGGTTTTATTATAGGCATAGATTTTTATGTATCAGTTTACCAATTTCAGTCATTTATATCTGATTTGTTTAGCAGACAAGCTCAAAGTAAAATAAGAAACTTCAATGGTGGTCAATAATCGGTAAACTTGCTTTGAAGACCCGTCATTACCTCCATCCAACAAAACTTATACCTAAGTAACAATTACAGACATAAAATTAGAACCCTTTACATCTGCGCTGATGGGAGTTAAGTTTTAGTCTGTATTATTTGATGTTTCTGACTAGATAGTGGTGATTAGTATATTTAGAATAGCAAAAAATAACGCCCAAAGATTTGAATGTTTTATGGACGTCAATATTTGTTGAAGATTTAAAACATTTGCTTTCAAAAACCTTTTTATCAAGAATTTGTCACAATTTCATTTGGTAAAACACTGCAGAACAGAACACATATCATCTACTGGAATATGTTTAAATGTGTTGTTTAATTATTTACAAACACCCCAGCTCATATCTACTGTATATATCCACAGTACACTCACAATGAGTCTGCATCTATTAATTACTAAGAAAACATATGTTTTAAGGATTCAATGAAACTGTCCATGGGCAATTCTTCTAAACTATACGGTCTTAGATAAACACCCTGAATGAAACTATTCATATGATATGAAGGTATATTCATGGATGAAGCACAGACTATTGAATTTAATAGCCAGGAAAGAATCGGTAAGAGAAGAGTTGGCCAAAAAAGATTTAATAGTCTAACAGCATCAAGCCTTGTAATTAAGTCTTGGATAATCTATTACAGAATGATCAACTTAGGCTGTAGTATTCTGAATCAATATAAAAATATTAGGCAACATGATGTAACATGTAAGTGGAACATTAGTTGTGCTTTTTGTGTTTGAAGATAATAGGAAATACAAAAACTACATTGTAACTTTTTTCTAACAAGGGTGCACAACATTACTTTGGATGATGCAAGCCAAATCTCTTTAGTCACATGCATAGTGTTTGCAGTTTGGATTTCCTGTCTGGTTTTAGCCGTTCAGGGAGTTGCACCTTGTCGGCACTTTGTCATTCCATTTGGTAATAAAATAAACTTATTAGCTGAGATGCTACTGTGAACAGAACATGATGATTTTCCACTTATGTATCCACCTATGTTTGGGCTCGTGAGGGGGCTGGAGCCTATCCAGTCAGTCATGAGGCAAGAGGCAGGTTATACATTGGACAAGCTGCCAGTTTGTTATAGGGCTAATGCAGAGGACCAATTAATCTGACATGCGTGTCTTTGGACAGTAGTGGGTCTATGTAAACCAATGTAGTGGTTTACATATTTGTCTTGATAGCCAAGATCCTCTGTTTAATCCTGGGAGGAGACACAAATCCCTTTGGGGTTGCGTCACAAAGTCCATCCGGTGTTAAAAGACACTTTCAAATCAAATATGTGGGGCTACCCAGTGTGGCGACTCCTTGTAAATAAGGGAAGTAGAATGTTTGTGGGAGAGAGAACCCATTCAGGCTTGAGGAGAACATGCCACACAGAAAGGCCCGAACCAGGTTGTGGATCCAAATCCAAAAGACCTTCTTACTGAGAGGTGAGAGTGCTGACCACTGTGCCCTCTGATATATATATATATATTTTTTTTTACAAAATCATGGAATCAATTAGACCAGCCATTGGCACCCCACTTTTAGCAATTTTAGCAATTTGTTTAAACAATTTAATCACTGCTTCAAGCCATTTCATTTATTCTTTGAACTACTTTTCATTTCAGTTTACTATTTCAGACGTTTATCAGTTTTTATAAAGTAGTGCCCTTCAGGTGGACTGCAGGGCACTGGTTGCAGACTGCAGCGTGCATTAAAGAACCGTTCATTAATTTTAGCAAGTTATTTATCCCATTGATCTGTTATTTGAAGTTATTTCGTCTGTGTTTTTAATTTATCGTGAATTGGTTTTTTAAAACCAGTTATCTAACTAGGTGTCACAGACATATGGAGTCTATCCAAGTTGACACTGAGTGAAAGTCAGAGCGAACCTTGGAAAGATCCCTTTTAACTTGCTGTTTTATTGAAGTATTTAAACCATTTCTCCAGTGCTTCTCTGTTCACTTACTAAATAGTTGGCATTCATCCTCAGAATCAATTTATAGTTCATGTGTTATATTTGCCACTTTTTTTCTTTTTTTTTTAGTTGGGATACTTGAAATTCTTTACATATATCACTTAGTAACTTCTGCTGTATCCCACAGGGTAAACAGGACAGGGTATCAGGGTTTGATGAGTGTTCATTCTAAGTCCTCATAAAAATTCAAGAAGAAAAAACTTCTGATGAACTAAAGTCTTTGGCCAGAAGATCAGAATCAGAAATATTTCAATATTTCAATGTCGTACTGACCTTTAAAGCTTAATATGGCATCAAAAAGAAGATCTTACTGTTCCTAACTAGTATAAAGCTTTCTGGGCTCAATTTGTAATCTACTGTTCAAAAGCTTTTGGTGGACATATATTGATTAGACAACCCCCACTCTTCTTCCTTAACTTGATTGTGGGAAATTAAATAATGCAATAGCTGTTTAATGAGAACTAAGCAGAAAATTAAATCAACTTTGACCTTACCCGAACTAATAATATATGGTTGAGCTGTGGACAAAGAGCTGTTTGTTTGCTCCGTCTGGATATCTTTGTGCCCCTGCCGTTTGAACGAGTGAGCTGCTGTGAAGTGAAAAGGAAACGCAAGTAGCACACAGTTCTGCTGAGACGCTGACCTGCATTTAGATCAAATCGTCACCTTCCTATGTAACATAATGTGTTTCCATATATGCTTCGATCTGTGCAGCCCGAAATGAGAATATTTCAAAAAGACTTCAAAAGCAGCCTTTTTATTTTTTTTATAAAAAAAATTTTTTTTTCCCCACATACTATTGGATCATGCTACACTGCGAGCCACCCTCTCCCACCACTCCAACTCCAAGTCTGGATAAATTGTGTAATTAGCTCTGCCTGAGTTCAATTTATTATTATTTTTTTCATCATTTAGGTACTGCCAGTTCCAAGTGTGTTACAGAATTTCTGGCAGTGCCAACTTTTCCATTGTAGGCTATGATGCACTCCCTTGCCGTCCAAAATAAAATTCAAAACAACTACACCTGGACCACCAGTTTTAGACCTTAAATTTAACATGAACACTTTAATTTCACTATTAAAGTATCACACAATGTACTCACAAGAAAAGCACCATTCCAATTTATTAACCCATTATAACACATAAAATGAGCAGTTTTGTGCTCTTCTAAGTGTACATTTCTTAATTGTACATCAAGTGTTCTTGCCAAGAATTAGATGACATGATTGAGAATACCTCTTTCATAACTGTATCACCAGATTAGCAGTGGTTAAACATGCAATCTTCCATATCTTAGATGCCATTTGTTTATGTTAATTAGTAATCTACAAAAATGCTGTACTCTAAAGAGAACCAGGCTCATTTTTTCACCATGTTTCTATTTTTTAGGCTAAGCTAAGCTTCCTAGCTCACCACTGAACAAATATTTAACTACAATATTGAGCTAATCATCATTGCAAATCACAATGATGTTCATAATGTGTTAATCTTTCTTGCATCTGCACGACATTTTATAAGTAAGCACTTTTATTTTTGTATACTATAGACTAGAATACCATAAGAAAAGGTCCTTACTGTGCACCACATATGGGTGAAATTTAAGGTTTGGGGGTGAAGTGGTAGTGCGGTAGTGTCATGGGTGAGACTTACATGCAGAAGACCAAGTGTTATAGCTGCCAAAGATATCTTGGAAAGGGAAATGCAAAAATTCCCAAACATCAGCCCAAAGCTCCCATCTCAGTATCAGGAAGCCTTTATATATTATTAATTGTAGGATGCACATAGTGCATGTTGTTTTGCTCTTAAAGATCCTCCTCAGACATTTTTTACAGAATTTATATATTTTAAAAAGTTAAAAATGCTTAAACCCACACTCTCTTGTCATTGAAAAGATTATGAACTTACTGTATTGTCCCAAACTTACACAATTTTAACAGTTGGATGTCCAATACCAATTTTTATACTTCATTCAATAACTAAGCATGAACACATTTTCACTGTTTTTGTAATTATAATGTTGTATGGGATTTTTATTTTCTTATTTCTTCCTCCAAGCCCTGCTGACACTCCCTGTCTCTTTTAAACACCTGTTTCTAATAAACGCTGGTTTGAAAACATGTCACGACAAATAGACCCCGGTCTCCAATAGTAGCCAGACGACCTTCAACCCGGAAGTCCCTCCGCGCTGTCTTCTTCTTATTATTATTAAATTTTATTGGCGGTTGGCAAATAACTGAATGGTGCATTACCACCACCAACTGGTATGGAGTGTGACTGGAACGTTGCTCAAAAAAAACAAAAAAAATCCGCGTTTCATCACTCGGTCAGCTGTTTCCAATGAGCCATCATCTACGACCAGCGGCATTTAAGCTGGATGCGGCGACCATCCAAGTGGGATTATTACACTGAACTGGAACTGTTGGATTGCGAACCTGCTAACTGTGATTTTCTGGTCTTTTACTTCCTCTTGAGGAGAGTCGGGCGAAGAGAAGTTTCTGGGAGCACCACTCGTGCACTGGGCTACCACAGACAAGGAGACACTCGGGAGCAAAGGAGGAGCACAATTGGGAACTGCATTATTTGTGAACTGTTGGAATACGTTTTGGAGCACTGTAAGTAAATGCACTGTATTTTCAGTGCATTTACTGACCTCAGTCTAAAAACCGCGCCTGGGTCCCTCTCACTTCCACGACAATTCTGGGAAGGGAATAAGAACCGGTCTCAAATAACCGCCGGTCTCTTTTAAATGCCGGGCCAGCCGGATAATTTTTTGAATAAACGCCCGGGTTACAATTGGAAGATATAGGGTACTACTTAATCTTTTCTGCATGCCTCCATTGTCTGTGTTCAAGCATGTGTTGTTGTATTTATTCTACTCAATGTTATTACTGTGTGTGTGTGCCTTACAATTTTCTGCTTCTGTTTGTGAAACTTTTGCATTGTCAGTGAACCAAAAATGACCATGAACCGTTGCTGTTTTACATAATTTAATATCATATATAATCCCTTTCGTATCCTAATATATAGTATGAGCAACATAATTCAAACCATGATGGATTAAAGGATCTTGCTGGTGGTTATCCATGTTTTAACATGTGAAATATAAACTCTGTATACATTTAGTTACAGCTGAACATTTTCTGAAGCATGTTCAACTTTTTAGGTTAAACTTTGGTTGCTTATACAGCCATTTGTCTCATATTATCCCAGAATGATTTAGAAAATATAACTTTCTTTCACAAATCTTTGGCTATTTTATGCAATTTAAACTGAAATTAATTTATCAGTGAACTGTATGGATGCAATATTTTGAACACATTGCAAAGCAAACATTTAGACCAGTGTTCATTATGGCAATCAATCGACTTCTTTTCATCACAATGACACAAACTTTTAGAAGAAAGTTTAAGAGCAGTAAACAACTGATTTTTATTTTTTGAGCTGTATCAAAACCAATAGGTCCCTGAAAGTATGTTTCGCTTTCCATCTCGACTTATGATAACTATCAGATGTGCAGGCAGAGAATGCGCTTGTGCAAGGATAACAAGACACGACAACGATCTTTTCATCACAATTGGGAGGTCCACAGACCAAAAGACTCACTTAAAAGGCGTTTTTCAGGGTATTAATTGTTTGACAGGGCTAACCCAGGTATGGGAAACCTTTGGTTTCACAGTTAAAGGACTAGAAGAGGGAAAAAGACAGTTCTGCAATGACTTAGGCTGAAATATTTCACGGTGTGTAACAAGCGCCAATGTTTTCCAACAAAATCACGTGTTGGGAACAGACAAAGTTCTGGTGATTGAGGTAACTCTCCTCTTACCCTTTGCTCTTTCACATCTCCTTTGGTTATGTATGCAAGCACAAGCAATTCTAGATGGGTTTTTAGCCTGCAACTGCACTTGCTGGTTTTGACATGCGTAAATAAAATGACGTTTGTGAGAAAAAAAAGATTAAAAAAAGTTAAATTAAAAAAACCTACGAAACTCTTTTTGAATTAACAATATTCATTAAACATATCAGAAAATCTGGGAAGTACAATTACATTGTTCAATCCTGTGGTGACAATAATACTTATATTGAATTAACAGATAACTAAGTGTGCTAGAACAGCACGGAATAACATATTCCGTGCTAGTAGTTAAAATATAATTGAACTACTTATTGTCAATGTGCTTCATTGACCAAAATCAAACATCTAAACAAATCTATTTTTCTTATTTACTGTATTTTTTTTATTTTTTTTTACTATAACAGAATTCTACCTTGTCCATGTTTACGTCAATTCAAAGAAAGCTAGTCGGGATTAGTGAATATTAACAACCACTAAAGCCAGGGGCAAACACTACCGTAGCCTTCATGGTTGCTGTGAAAACAAAATAGTGTTCATAACAAGTGAATGAAACGGCAGTAAAGTTAAGCTCCTTTAAGGAGATTATCTTTTAATGAGTCTGCAGAGTTTTGCTATGTCACTGTTAAGGTAATTCTGTTGGGCTTGTTAATTTAAACAGAATTTGACTCAGTCTGATGCCATTTAAATGCACATTATTTATTCTAACTATGCCCTGTACAAACTTTATTGTATTTAACAGTCATCAAGTTCTTTTTTTGTATGCTAAGGCTGTTCTTTAAACAGTCACATGATAAAATTATGTTGTTTTAAATCAAAATGTAAATAAGAATCCAAAAAAATTGCATTTGATTTTATTGAGCTACATTTCATGTAGTATGGAACGAGGGTAGTCTTGTCTGATTGTTTACAGTCTGAATGTTAAACAGTGTAAATGGCATTTCACATTGTTAAACAACGTAAGCAGTCAGTACACCCCAATATAGTTATTCAACATTAGCAATTCTGAAAGCTTTGCAGACTCACGCAGATACATCAGCAGAGGTTTACATCAGTATACTTTGGAAAGCATCATTGCAGGGATAGGTGCGTCAGCTGCACTTACCTGTCCGTACCAGTTATATTCCAGCATCGTTACAGGACTTGTGGGACTCACAAACATAAGCAATAAAGATTGTATGTCTACGTTCTTGCACAACTACTTAAATGTTAAAAAAAAAAAAGTTAAAAATTGCAGTCTATTGCTCTTTTCTCAACCCGCCTGTACAACTCTTCGTTTTCCTGTGTGGAATTGATGTTGTCAAGACTTGGAGGGGGGGGGGCTGGCAAAAATCTAAGCCATTACACACTTTTTTTGTACACATGGACTGGCAAGCATATGCACACTCACTCACACAACCCTGACTCTCCTGTTGAATTTGGCACTCCCAGGACTTACGACCTGTTGATAATGAACCTGAACCCATTATTTTGAGTCAATGAATTGAAAGAAATAGGGCAAAGAATGAAAGCCACAGGGCCAATTAACGGCATTCTTTGATGTATTACCCTCGCTCACCACTCAACCAGACCGCTCTGCGCCTTTTGTCTTTATCCTCTCTGTTATTCATTAATTATTCTGAGCGGGGTCAGAGTTCGACTGGCTAATTGTGCAGACCGTCTCTCTTTGAGGATGGCAAAAGATTCGCCCAACGCTGACACTCCCCCTGACTGTGCCCAGCCACCTTGAATTATGCCAATTATTCCAATTCTTTGACTTTTTTTCCCCCTCCTACTCTCTGTTCCATCATTGTACTCAGCTATATTTCTCTTTGTCCCTCCCTCCTGTCTTTTCGTAGTTTAGTCTACATCACTGGACTCTATCTCTCTCTCTCACACACACGCACGCACGCACGCACACACACACACACACACACAAACCAGTACATAATATTTTGGCATTTCAGCTGGACAATTGGGGTCTTCTAAGGATAAAATCTTGCTGATAATTGAATTATACACTCATCAGATCTACACTATAAAATGCATCACACAATGTACTCACATGAAAAGCACCATTCCAATTTATTAACCCATTATAACACATAAAATGAGCAGTTTTGTGCTCTTCTAAGTGTACATTTCTTAATTGTACATCAAGTGTTCTTGCCAAGAATTAGATGACATGATTGAGAATACCTCTTTCATAACTGTATCACCAGATTAGCAGTGATTAAACATACAATCTTCCATATCTTAGATGCCATTTTTTCACTTTGTTTTTTAAATATATATATTTTAAAACAATATGTTAATTAGTAAGCTACAAAAATGCTGTGCTCTAAAGAGAGCCAGGCTCATTTTCCCCATGTTTCTATTTTTTAGGCTAAGTTAAGCTTACTAGCTGACCACAGAACTAATATTTAACTACAATATTGAGCTAATCACAGGAATAGGTCTTCTTGATTTATAGACAATTTATAAAATATAATTTATAATGTGTTCATAATTTAAAGAAGTCCAGTTACTTTTTTCCCCCAAGCTTCTTAGACTACTTTTACCTGGAAGACTGTGAACCTACACAGACTTCATTTATAACAGTATGCACAGACTCTACAGACCCCAGTTATAGCATGAAACAGTGTTTGCCCAGATGGGACCAAGGTGGAGATGTCTGGTCCTAATGCACATAATCCACGTTCAGAGAAATCCAGACACAGCTTTTAAACCAAAACACATCATACCAGCTGACAAGCATAGTGGTGGAAGGGTGGTGATTTGGGCTTGTTTAGCAGCCATGGACCTGGGCACCTAGCAGTCAGTGGGTTGGCCATGAACTCCTCTGTATTCAAAGTATTCTAGAGTTAAATATAGGGCCATTTGTCTGGCAACTAAAGGTTGGCTCAAATTGCATCATGCAACAGAATGGCTGAAAAGAAAAGACTCAAGGTGTTTAAAGTTATGTGCAGTCATTGATACACCCAAATCCAGACTTCATTCTGATTGAAATGCTGTGCCAGGGCCCGAAGACCACTATTATAAACGTAAATCGGCAAACCCTAATGAACTGAAACAACTTTGTAAAGAGTAGTGAACAGAAAATGAAGTGAAGCTAAAGGTGCTTCTACAAATTACTGTCCTGTACAAATGTTTTTCTTAATATCACTATAATGCTATTCTCTTGTGTTACCCTTGTTTCTGTCTTTTTATTATATGGACAGAAGCATCCTGAAAAGAAACACTTTTTTGATATTTGAAGGATTAAAAAAAGATAACA
This sequence comes from Pelvicachromis taeniatus, assembly GCA_015108175.1. Classification (NCBI taxonomy): domain Eukaryota; kingdom Metazoa; phylum Chordata; class Actinopteri; order Cichliformes; family Cichlidae; genus Pelvicachromis; species Pelvicachromis taeniatus. Next base: position 3,635 of record VURO01051049.1, on the reverse strand, counting down.
AATGTAAAGCAAGTGAAGAAGAAGCAAAGGGAAGATGTAATCAGGTTAGGTAACATGGCGGCCCCTGTTTAACACGATTATAAGAATAGAGACCATATAATGGTTTAATTATCTGTCTGGCAATTTCTACTTCTATTCATCTGAAATGAGGATGTGGTGTTATATCACAAATTTTTCAAAGGTCTCTTGAAGAAGACTACACGAGTTTAAACAATGAATACTTTCTGGCCTAAATTAATGCAAATTGAGTTATGGGTCATTCTCCTCCTTGGTTATCCTTATTTTTCATATATATAT
>VURO01051047.1:0-34511 GCA_015108175.1 Pelvicachromis taeniatus | reverse complement strand
TTCAAAAAAATGATTTAACATGAAGGCAATATGATCAGTGTTACAGGTATAGCCCTTTAAGAATGTAGCCTCATGGGCATTGTAGTCCGTACTGCAGGGAGACCGTGCGGGACCGCCCCTCCCGTTATGTGTGTGAGGGAGGGAGAAAAAGGAGAGTCTAAAAGTACGGGTAGCTACCGACAAGAAACGGGAGATGGAGGCATGTAAATATAATAATAACCACTGCAGCCAAAAAGAGTGCCAGGCGAGCCCAGTTGTAAGTAAGCTGTTACGACTCAACTGTACACTGTATTTGTGTTTTCCTCCGAAACAAAGTTCAGCTGGAGCGGACTTTCAGCGGCTCTCTCGGTCTCTCGCTAGCAAAGCTGACCCAAACAGTAAAGCTAGTTCCGGCTACGAGCCCGACAGGAACCCGACGTGAGGTCTCTTTACTACGGTTCAGACCTGTCCGAGGTAACCAGAGTACAAACGTGTGTGTTAGTTCAGTGAGAGATTTATTTGGAAAGAAAAAGATTTCCACTAGCAGCCAAAAACTGTATGTACGTGAGTTTTTATTTTGTTAAATACGGACAAAATTGTAGATTTGGTAGTTCAATGAAAGGCTTCAGTTAGGTAAGAGTGAGAAAGAAACATTTGCGTTTACGTTTGCAATTTTGTTTTGTTATACAAAATTTGAAATAAAAAAAAAACAAACATTACATTTTAGGAAATATTAGTGTTTTCTTGCTTGTTTGTACTACTTGAACACTTAAAAGTGGCCCTTCAGTGAGCTCACGGTGGCAGAAGTGGCCCGCAGCTCATTTGAGTTTGAGACCCCTGCAATAGAATGACGTTAAGATGTGCATTTACACTGAATATAGCTTAGATGAAGGATATCTGCAAAGAAAAATGATCTAAAACTCTGAATGCTGTTCACGTTGGATCCAGAGCTACCAGTTGAAATTACTGCTGTCCAGTGAGGTAATGTACAACTTGTTGGAAAATGCTGGGGATCTGCAGTGTTGTGATTAGAATTATTACTTAATTTTATTAATGACTTAATCCCAAATTAATGCAAGCAGCAAGGTTATTCCAAATTCCATACACTTCCCATTGTGTCAAGTAAACCATGACTTCTTTTTTTTGTTTGTCTTTTTGTGTATTTGGTATTTTTTGAATGAAACAGTCTGCCTTTGTTCTGCAGACCTTCCTGCCATCCATCTCCAGCTGTCCCTCCACCCCAGCTGCCTCAGCCTCGGAGTCAGTCCAGTTCTCAGTAAGTTGCCTACATATGTGTCATTACTGTCCACCTGTCAGTCCTGCTCGCCTCTGCTGCATGTGGAATAAGTAAGTCCATTAATGCCACAGTGACAGTTGCCCTCATTTTCTGCCACCCTTCTGTCCACATAAACTTGTATTCCTGAATGTAAACAGGATTTTTGTGCATGCAAAAACTTTCCCATGAACAGAATTGTAATAAAATTATTTCTTAACCAGTTTTTGTTAATTTTAGCTGCATTTTCTCAACAGGAAAATATGTTCTGGTTTACCAAGGGCCAGAAATAACAAACAAATGGATAGATTTATGTTAGGTAAGTGCTCATTGCCTTTATTGAATGCACACTAATCCTGCTTGTGTGTGTAGCTAACCCCAAAGATACATGTTATATAGGAAAAACCACAGTAAAAGTCATGAACGTGGAGATTTACCCAAAATAGATGTCAAATGGAGCAGCGTGCTGGCTGAAATTACTACAGTATATTGTTTAAGCATTTGACTGAATCTATATAAATGTGTTTGTACACAGTGTGTAATATCAAAGTGTAATATCGAGACAAAAAACGAGAGGAAAAAATAAGAACAGAGAAATCACACTTTATGTGTAGGAACATAAGTAAATTAAGTGATTTCTTTTTTTTTATATCTTTAATCTGTGTTCTGTAACATATTTGAACACAAGACAGAAGGGGTGACCCGTCCTGCTGTTACAATACAACACCACAAGATGGAGACAAACAACAAATAAACAGAAAAAGTAGCAAAACCCTAAATTGACCCGCTCCTCTTTCACCACAGGACCCAAAGATTGCCACAACTTCATCACCTGGATATGCTGATCTACTTTTATATAGAAAATACATAGTTAGGACTTATTTAATACAGTTTAATGTCCTTGCTGTTAGTTTAATGTTCTTGCTGTTATACAAACGTCTTAAAAAAACACAATTGCTTTACTGCATTTGCGTTATACTGTCTTATTCACTTTGTTTAAAACATGGCAAGGAGTCCTTGTAGTAGCAGATGAAGTTAAAGTGGTGATTTGCATTTGTCTTTTTGTCTGTTTTGGACATGAAAACTGCGACTTTTTAAACTGCATCATACATCTGAGGTTTTGTAGACAGTCGGCTCAAGCGTTCCTGTCCTGTGTAAGCAGTTTGACTTGGATCTTGTTAGTAATTTGTCAAACTTATGTGGAAATTCTGCACAATGAGGCTCCATACGTAGTGACAGCTGTGCTCCTCAAACTCCAGAATTGAATTAAAATGTCCTAACATGAAATGCAGCATCATCCCAACGTTTGATGCAATCTTAGTTTCTTTGAACAAACTGGTCAGGTGTCTGGCTGAAATTAATGCAAGTGAAACAGTGCGCTGTGTACGACCCTGGTGTCATAGAGCAGGCGTTCCTGTGCAGCCTGGATCACACTGTGCTGCTGGATTGTAGTTGTAACAGCTGATTCGATCCTCCTGCTCCGGGAGCCCGACGCTGCCTGGCTATTTATGGCAGATGCCCCTCAATTGAGGCTGCTCTCTTCAGCCCATACATGGTGGCTGTGGGATAAGGTTACTGCAACAGTTTTGGCCCGCACTCCCTAAACTCTTTGGAAGTAGTGCGGTGTTGCCTCTGACCCTCAGTTTAAACTCTATTAGACCGGCGATGCAAACCTGATTTGCAGAATGAAGATTTCAGGAACCACCTATCTTCACTTTTGGAATAGTTTGAAGAATCACTAACTATAGGAGTATCCAGACATCTAGCCTGTGTACCTTTTCTCAGCGTCACCCCTCTTTTCCCCTCAGTTCATTTCCCTCTATCCTTCACCCATCTCCTGCATACCCGACTCCCTCTCTTTCTTCTTTCTCCCTCTCCCTTCTTCTCTTTCTTTGCTTGGCTGCTCCAGGACTGATTTATTTATCCAAGAACCGCAGAGCCAGAGGGAAAGCACCGGGATATATTTGTCGGCTGCTGAGGTTGGACCTGCTTCACGGTAGCTGACTTAGGCTCTCTGTTTGGGTTTACCTGCTCACACCTGCACCTCCTGCCTCCTCAGTATCATTGTGTGGTTGTTTGACATCTCTCCTACAAGGATAGATGGACTTCACCTGTGAACTACTTTTCTCGATTTCTTATTATTGGAGCTAACGTGAGTTGTATTTATGATTTTATCTTTGCTGGTTTAATCTTATGTCTGCTATCCTAAATTATAAGTCAGCACATTGCATATAAACAGATTACATGATTGTATTTCTATGAAACATCAGTCATTTAAACATATACAGGACAACAATACTCAAAGATACCAGTAACTTTCGGCTTGTTCGATTAAGTAAACTTGGCATTGTGTGCAATCACCAAACGATATGCGGTCAAATTAGATGTCATTTATACCCACAAGTGGAGGCAAACTTTACCTCCAATAAACAAAACTGAACAGATGGTATCTAGTTTACATTTTCTTCATAGCAGAGTCTGCTTCTTGTTAGTTTGCACTTATGTCTCAAGTAACCACATGGGTATTAGCATTCCAAGCCCCAGATTATAGCTGTATGGCGGTATGCAAGTGCAGCTGATCTGACAGGTATGTGTTGGGCCAGTGTGTTGTTCCGGCATCGACCGGCATCATTTCTCCACAGTTTTGTTTTTATGGCATGTGTGCCTCTGTGAGGGGTGGGGGCATGTGATGCCGGACGGCAGTTGCTTGGTGCTGTGCACCTGCTGCACCCATCAAAGTGAACAGACAGGTTTACTGGCCGGCCCCAGGCTTGACCCTGTGCCACTGGACTCTTCATCCACATATGAGAATTGAGATTGGCTCAAACCTCCAAGTGTTATGAGCTTATGTGAAGGCATTCACCCAGTTAGCAATACATGCGTACATACATACTTTTTTCTGTTTTATTGGCTGCGTGTTTGAGCTACTTCGAAGAACAGAAAGATTTTATAGTGTGCTTCATCATCGCATTTCTATCATCCAACAGGACCTATGTTGATACACTTGCTCTCTGATGCGTCCATCGGTGTGTGAATGGGTAAATGTTGTATAAAGCCCTGTGAGTGCTCTGGGAGAGTAGGAAGGCGCTATATAAGAATCAGTCCATTTGATCCATGCGTTTTTCTCATCAGTGCCACTGGAAAAACTCCTGTAGGTGCTTGTTGTTTGCAGGTTGACTGACTTTAACAACAGATTTCCATCCTTTTAAGCATAACGTGCTTATAACTTTATCCAAGGAAAAGGATTTCTCTGGTGTGCAATATTTTGAGGTATAGTTTAAGCTAGTTAGAGCCATTTCTACTTCTTGAAAATCCTTTCATCACTCTTCTGCAGCCTGAATGACAAACTTTCCTGACCCCTGTCTCCTCAGCTCAGCATGGTTTCTGATGCAAGCTAACAAATTTGTTCTTTACCACAAGATCTTTGTAGATACTCAAGTGCCATACATAATCTATGACAGATTTTTAGTTTGTTTTAGTGAAAAGGGAATTATTATGCTCCTTTCCAGCTCCGTATTTTTATTCTTGGCCCCTTCTAAAGCAGTTTTGTGTCATTCACAGTTATAAAAAAAATCTCTTATTCGACCACAGTGCAGACTCTTGGTTCTTCAGCAGTCTGAAACAAGCAGTATCAGCTCCTTTCCCCCTCCGTTTAAGCAAACGTTTTTCCGATTGTCTGTAGTTTGAAAACAAATAGTTTGTACATCATAGAGCTGGGGACTTTAGTGCCAGAGCTGTGTGCCTAAAGTGACTGTATTAAGGATATCCTCCCTCACTGATATCATGTTCTTGCTTCATAATGTTTTGCAACTCATCACTGAGGGTTTGTCACGGTTGTTGTGGTCATTTTATTGTCTGCAATTGTGTTGATAATAGTCAGTCGGACGCTCCAGTAGTGTAACATGGGCTTAATAAGAGCAGTGGCTAATCATGGAGTCTGTCTCAGCACAGCTGTCTAGTCTTTATTTGGCAAAGAGTACAAAAGCTGCAGTCTGCATTAATGCAAAGTACAAAACTAACTATGCACTGTATCTAATTAAACTGATGTTTCTCCATTGTCTGCTCATGAGTTGCCTTAAGCTGCCTCGTAATGCTGTATAATGTGAAGACAATGGACAATGTACCCTTAAGAAAGGATAGCCAAATCATTAAGTAATCATTTCTCGCATGAAATCGTCCTCCCCCTCTTCTGTTACTGTTTCCCTCTCTGTCTCCATCTCTCTTTTGTTTTCCTCCCTCTCTACTGCTCTGAGAGTTGCTGAACTCTAGTGTCTCTCGTCAGCATCGACCTCTGTGCTCATCAATATCCATATAAGAGCAGAGCGGGCAGATTTCTGTGCTGAGCGTCAATCAGAGCTGATGCAAGGCAGGAGAGAGGAACACAGAGCTGAATCTAAAGAGGGAATGCCAGAGTAAATGTTTTTAAGGAATGAGGAACCATGAAAGTCCAAGCTGTGCTCGCTCTGCCTCTCATTTGACCTGTGTGTGTGTGCAGATCATGTGCTTCTTACACTTGTGTACATGTATCTACATTAACACATGTATCTCTGCATGACAGTGTGATTTAGTGCACAATAGCTAATCAAAAAGGAAGAAATACTCAGAATAAAGGCGAGCCAACTTCGAGCATATTGTCTGCTGCTCCTGGAAGTGCAAAGTAGCATGTAGATTAATAATCAGCATTTTTCTGCAATGACATAAAACCTTTTTGCTGTTCTACAGTAAGCACCAGATGTACTGTAATCTTTTATTTTTTTCACTACTCTGGGAAACGAAAATGACCGAATTAATGTATTCATGTGGAGTAAAACAAGATGTGAGTAGTTAACAGGAGCTGAGAATCGTATGCTGTACAGAGTATTAGAGAACCTGAACAACAATGCTGAGCAAAGTAACCCATCTGCACTGTGACATCACTACCAACAAACAGTTCATAACGAAGTTATGGAGAGACATAAGAAGAAAGAATCGAGAGCGTCTTAACGCTCTTTACATTTAAATGCCTGATTTAGAAAAGAGTCACACAGGGACAGTTTTTCAAAGCACAGCTTGGTCACAAGAGGATGCTGACTGCTGTTTCTATGTAATTATCTTTAAATCCAGATTAAAAATAAAATCTTGTGGATAAAAAGTACAGATTTGCTCTTCTTTCTTAGGGAAGTTGTAGCCCATTCCATCTGATATTGGACTAGACGCAGGGTGCACCCCTGGACATGAAGATAATTTAGTACCAACCATTAACCTAACATACATACTAGTGGACTGTGGTACAGAGCCAGAGGATTCATTTTAAAAAGAATCAAGTTTGTAACCCTGGATCTGTTTTAGCTCCTGGTTGCTGACAGTTTTTTGTTGTTCGTCACTTTTTGGCTAAATTAACTCCAGGGTCAATCAAGCAAAGCAACAGAGTACACAAGAGCGGTAACGAAGAGGAGTGGGCAGAGACGAGCTTCAGGGATGAAAGGATGGCAGCAATGGTCAAAGGCAAGGTTTAAACAGTGATAGTGAGACCTGCTACGATGTGTGGTTTGGAGATGGAGGAAGAAGGTGGCACAGCTGAAGATAGTAAGAGGGACCAGGAGGGACAGGGTTAGACATGAGTATGACAGAGGGACAGCTCAGGTTGAGTAGTTTGGAAACAAAGTTAGCGAGGGAAGGTCGGGGTGGTTTAGACATTGGCAGAGGAGGGATAGTGGAAATACTAGACAAAAGATGCTGAAGATGGAGCTGCCCAACAGGAAGGAAAGAGCACATTTGTGGTTGTAGTGAAGGATGACATGTAGAAGGTTGGTGTGACAGATGAGGTTGCTAAGGGTCGGGTGAGCTGGAGGCAGATGACCCACTGTGGCGACAACAAAATATATCAAGTGTAAAAGAAACTTTGGTAATAGTTCCTCTGTTCTTTTAATCAGTACTATATAGACTCACTCTAAAGTGGCTGCAGATTGTCATTCAGTACAGCAGGAATAGTATGCACGGGAATTAATTGCTTGTTTTTGTGAGTTGAAATATTATCTTTAACTAAGCCACCCGTAAGAATCATCACAAAAGGTTTAAGCCCAGTAAAGCTAAGGCTGTCAAAACAGATTCAAACACAGCATCATGTGGTGTTGCTGTCCATAGGAATACCTCCAAACTTAGCTGAAACTCTTTATGTCCAGCTTGGGCTTCTCAGGTCATGTGTGATTAGCAGAGACATGCTTTGATGCTGAGTCATGCGGTGTTTACATGATGTTCTGGGTGTTGAGTTTTATTGAAGGTTGCATGACAGCGTTTGTACATCCTGTGCTGAAAAGTGATGAAATTGCAGAGCAAACTTTCACATTGTGTCTTTCATCTAGCAGACCATGAGACCACCAAGTGGTCTGAATGTGCACATCCACCCCAGAATGTAGCTGATGGCCTGCTAACGTCAAAGTTTACAGCTATTATTTATTTACAGATAATGCTTTGCCAGGATTGTTATTCACTTTTCTTGATTGGGTTACTGAAAATTTTGAATGATAGAAGAGGACTGCAAATCAGATCTTAAACCCGGGCGCTGGCCGTGATGTCTGACACAAGTTCCCATCTTGTCATCAGCTCATCCACCCATAGTCCATCTTTATTACTTGGAAGGCTTGAAGTATTACATCCCTTGCCAGTGTGGTTTACTTCTAAGAAAAGCCTTATGAATGACGTCTGGCTGGTTTTGAAATGATAAATTTGTATGCAACCAGTGAGACAGAGAGCGAGTGAAAGAGGACGTCTCGTGTTTGTTGCCACTGAAAAAGATAAGACAAAGTGAAATGAAATGAATGCAGGAAATAGTAGAAGAGAGAGAAAGACATGAGGAATGAGAAGGAGTCGTTGGGAATGAGTGGGAGAGACAAGACGAGTGCGTTAGGCAGATGCGAGGATGACAAATCTGGGGAAAGAAAAGAAGGAATGGCAAGGAAAACAAGACAGAGCGGTGGGGAGAAGGCGTGGAGACGGTCCCCTGATAAACACAGGCAGGCTGCCTGACGGGGTGACCTCTCTCTGAGGCAGCCACTCACAACACATGTTGCCTTATTAGGGGCGTCTACAGGGTGCAGAGGCAGACTGGAGAAGGTGGGGGCAGTTTGTGTGTGAAAGGGTGAGAAAACACATCACGCAGAGAAGACAAGTGAGTAAGCAAGTGATTCCAAAACCGTGTAACAAGATTTTGTTTTTAAATCAGGTCACTTGATGCTTGCTCCAGGTGCTCTACACATTGTGTTTTCAGTGCCTGGTATGTTGCAGCACAGATTTATTGTCACAAATAGCAGCAAATGGTTGAAACTGGTCCACAAACAGCCAAGAAATCTCAGGTGACTTAATTCTGAATTTTTAGGTGTTTTTATTTACCTTGTACTTTTAATGTACTTTGAACTATAAATATATATTTTTTAATAACCATAGTTAATTTTAACAGTAAGCTAAGCTACCTAATGTTGTCTTTGTGAGCCCCACTTTCTGCTTCAAACATTACATATACACAGGACACGCTGTAAATATCAAGAGAGCTTTTCATACGTTTTCCCAATATATATTTTCACGTGTTATATCACTGAATCTAGCCAGCTGTTGGCACTGCTGGAAGAGATTATCTCACGACTGTCTGAACTCTCACTGTAACCTCCATGGACCTGCGTCATCCTCACTTGTGTCTGATAGAAGTGGCTTCTGCCAGTTTCTTTGATAAAAGTGCCTCTGCAACAGCACTGTGTGATTATTGCCACATTTCCGGCCTGACTTGCACTCGTTGGAAAACTTTTAGCAGTAAAAAATGAACATGACGGAAGTGCTGAAGCAAAAAGCAATGATGCTACAGCACAGTTTTGAGGGAGTACAAAGAGGGGGGAAATCAGATTTAATGCTCTTTCTTATCAGCCACACCTTTGTATATGAAAGCCTTACTGACTTCAAGGTGAAACTGATAGCCTTCCTAGACTGAATCGTGCTTTGGGAATACACTGAATTTTATTTTCTCGTAAACTGAAATACTATTGAAAAAATTAATAAAACTTTTACAGCCAGACCAGCCTAATCATAATATTAATGCAATGTTTGGCTTCAGTTTATAAAGGTTTGATGGCACGGCAATGTCGGCTGCAGCATGCCCTTACTATGCCTGTGTTAAGCTACCATCTGACTTCCAGTAGTCCTGTGCCCCACACCACCACCTGCAGTCCTCCTGGCATCCTCCTCCAATCCTGTTCCAGAGTTTTCATCATCAAGGCTAATTTCTGCCTGTAATCTGATTAGGGCTCTGAGCTGCTTTAGCACCCTGCTGTGCTGTCTCTCTCTCTTTCTCGCGGCTCGCTTGCGTGCACAAACACACACCGACATACACACTGACATTGCACGACTGCCAGTCTGTGTAGGCTGTAGCTTGCTTTCTGACTAGGCCAGTCACTCTGCTGTAACTGTGTGCGTGTCCATGTGTGTGTAAATATGTGAGTGCGTGCGGGGTCGTGTCACCACCTCCATCCCTCCTTTTCGGCTCGCTGGTAGCAACCTTCATCTTCACTGCTGCCACTCCTGCTGTCCACCACCGTTACCACCACTGTGACCAGAGGGGAGTATAGGCGTAGGCTATCCTTCAGTTCTTCTCCCTAAACATGTTTCGAAACCCATGGATCTCTAGTTACCATGCGAACCATGTGCAGCCCTGTGGCACAGGTAAGGCCTGCTGAAGAGGAAGAGGCTTTAGGAAGACTTTCTTAACCCACCTGAATACCTTTAGTTGTATAGTTAGCTTGGAAGATCTGTGCAGTTTAGCTCTTAGCTAAGAAAAGTGACAGAGATTGGTCGACAAGGTGACTCACCTTGAAACTTCTTAATTGGTTGGATCAAACTGTTGTGACATGAGATTTAAACTACGCAATTCTTTGAAAATGAAGACTACCATGCTAAAAAGTGTGGTTTAGCTATTCTCATTTAGCACTTTATATTTCAACAGGTGGATGCTCCTGTGGATGCCTTATCTTGTAAATGCACACTTCATGAAATGCTTTGTAAAAAACATCACAAGGTGTATGAAAGGAAGAGACTGTGTGGAAAGCAAAAGCCCTAGTTCACTCAGGGAGTCTATTTTGCACCTCTGAATATTTATAGAAAATCCCTCTCCTCTCCACGCTCAGTTTAGGACCGTCAGCAGCCTAAGCTGCTCTCTGGCAGTGCCAGCTTTGATGCTTGTGCTGTTTGTTTTGTTGACAACCTGCAGGCGTTTCCAAGGAAAGACAAGCTGACATCTGTACAAGGGGCTTTCCACCAGAGGAAGTATGTTAGTGAAATCACAGACTGACAGATACATGCAGCTCTACGAATTCCCACAGGCTGTGAAAACGCTGAACCATTGTGGATTTGAGAAGAGATAATGCCAAAGGTTATGGCGTTTATTGATCGCACATGTGAAAACAGAGTACAGAAGTTGTCATGGACATGTTTTCAGCAATCTGTGTTTTATAAACAGAGGAGAGCATAAATTATAAGATGAAGGAGTCTAGCCCAGGGTTCTGGTTTGGATTCCTCTGAATTCACTTTGCATGTTACCGAGAAACCCTTAAACTTGATACTTGTCAGGATTTTGCCTTCGCCACCACATCTTTACACATCCACGCTTCCTTCATACCCTGCAAAGCAAAAGTTGCACAGCATTGCCACACAGTCACTCGGGGGCCAAAATAAGATGATATGGAGGCGTCTGGTGCAGTAATGTGATCTGTCCCCTATACTAGGATACAACTTTACAACAGACTGCTGTTGCTGTGACATGTGAGCGTTGTCACAGCAACAGCTATCAGGATGTGAACTCAGAGTTTTCTTTTAGTTTGAGAAGAGCACAGCAGCACCTCTTGGTTTATTCGCCTATCAACCTATTTTATATCGGTCTCGTGTTTTTAAATAATGCTGTGAATTATTTCAAAATGCCTCTGTCCGTTTCCAGCTTGGACATGGTTTCATTTAATATAATTTTATTTATTAATTTAGTGATTTTTGCTTCCTGCATTAAATGTCATTGGCTACTCAGGATAACTGCTTCAAAAATCAAAAACTGTTGAGGTGCCCATGTAAAGAGAGTTTCTAATGTTGGTAAGAGGTTGTTGATTCCTCATGAAAGATGAGATTGTGAATGGGTTGAATTCTCGTTTTGCCTCATCTTTAAATGTCAAAAGAAAAATAATATAAGACTATATGTCTTGTACTGATTGTTGGATTGGTAGGTGTTACAGTACCAAACGAACACTTAAAAAAACCCCAGCAGAGCTGCACTGGAGGATATGTAAGTTGTTTGAAGTAGTTTTGAGATCAAATATGGATAAGGACTGAGCAATTCACTTGTGGATTTATAGAAGTTTCAAACACAAAAACACATATGTAAGTGTAGCTAGACAGGATTTAACATCTCTGGAAAGTGACCAAAGCAACAAAGCTTTTGCATTCCTTCTTGATTGTCTCTAAGCAGGGCAATTATAGTATAGTTATACCATGTATGGTACAACCAGGGCTACCAGAACGCTATGCATGTAAATACAATATAGCAAAGATGGTGCCAATCTTTTGTTTTATTGTAAAAATGGAGCCAGCTGTAAGTTTTTTTGCGGGGGGAAAAAAAGAGGTACATTTTTACATGTAATGCTAAAGTTCAAAATTGTTCTATCAGCTGTTCAGAAGAACAAAAAACTTTCTTTATGATGCATCTTGAGCTGTTTCTTGTTCTTTTTCTTGAATTTTGTTTCAGGTTTTGACTTCGATTAATGGATAAAGAACTCTTACATGGAATGCCAACATATATGTCTGTATATATTTATTAATCAAGTTTGACTGAGTCTTGTTTCTCTTTTCAGGATTTAAAGCGTCCACCAAACTTTGTACCTCCACCTCGCTGCCAACAGACACCTTAAGGTCAGTAAGGAATAAACTGTCTTTATGTGAAATCATGAAGTGATACTGATATTAAAACGGTTTTAAAAATGTGTTTTTAGCAAATGGATTTGTTTAATAGCTACCTTTTAATGTAGCTACCTACAGTCAATGATATGCAGCATTTGCTGTCATTTTATGTTTTATCTAGACACACTTTGAATCGATCTATATGATTTACTCACTGAAGTAAATCATATAGATTTACTCGAGTTGCTTTAGCTTATCATGCTTAGTAAGCACTAAAAGCTGGAGATGCCTGGAACAGCTTATGCTAAGACACATTTTAGTTCACATGGAATTAGAGCTATAATACCTCCTTCAGGACCACTGTGCACCATGCTTCAGTTTGCATTAGTTTACAGTACAGCAGTTACCATTTACAGCGTTAGTGCTCTGGGGCTACAAGCTAATTAGCTTCACTTCTATATAAATTATAAGACAAAATCAAAGGTATCTGGTCCTAAATAATAAAGAGTGAAATCCTAAAATCTTGTTTAAAAGATGAAAAGAACAGCTCAGTGAGATTTAATTCTGGATAAGTAAGCATGAACAATGTATTTGAGTTTTAGCTTTATGTTTACGTCACACTTACATCATCTTAGCTCAGCATCGCTTCCAGAACTTTAATGCACACAACTGATGTTAAGATTTGTGTTTAAGTGATGAATAAAATAGTTGGAGAAGCTACTGGAAACAGAAGAAGGGTGAGATTAATTATCCTGGCTTGCCTGATTTGATCATGCTGCCAAATAAAATCATTAAGAGAAGACCTTAATTGGCAGTTTCTAATTAAGGATTTGATGACATCATTCTTAAGTTGGATCTTAATAGAAGCTACACCAGCTGAGCTTCAGCGTTACCTGCTTTTACCTCTTTAGGACAGGTCAGCTGAGGAGGAGTTGTTGCGAGGTTTAGAGCATCATTAGTTTTCTTTGCGATGACTTTGCACTTCCTGATTAAAAGATGGGAAGCTTATTACGTTTTAAGTGTCATGAGTTTCATGTTGGTTTGTGTCCTCGTCTCTTCTTTTTCAGTTTTCAGAGTGACTTCTCCTTGAATGACAAGACCGCCTTGGTCAAGAGTGTTTCAGATACAGATGCCAAACTTCTGGTTGTCCTTCCCAAAGGTGGGCTTCACTTCTAAACACAATACAACACTGAAGAAAATAATGTTTGGTTAGTTGTGCCATTTCTTTGACTCTTAATTTCTGGTCCTACTTTTAGTTTCAGAATTGAAGAAATATTTTGAGGGAGCTGTCACAAACAATTTGGGAATGAACAGGTATCTTCAAGAATGATGACGTAGTTTGATGTAAACATGTCACGTTCTTCACTTCTAACCTTCACCTGCTGTCTGTTGTCTCCAACAGGAAGGACAGGATAGCCCGGCGCCTGGAGAGCATTGAAAGTGATGCACCACCTGCACTGGTGCCTGGTGGATTGGTCGCCAACAGGATGCTTGAGGAGGATGCCCCACGATACACCCGCGCCTCAGACCCCTGTGAGCCTTGCGTGATGGGTAAGCATGGAATGATGCGCTGCTGAACTATGCTGCTTTAAGTGGACTCCTGAAATATGTTACAACAATTGAAGGGGACCTGTTACAGTATATGCTTTCAGTAACTCTATTAGAGTAGGTTGGCATAGTTAACAGTTCAATTTATTTCTTATGTTTTTTAAACTGGGTTTTGTGCAGACCTACAGCTCATTGTCTGTCTGAAACAAGGGCAAACCTCCCTCTTTAAGACAACTTATCCTCAGAATAACAGTATTTTTTATGGAAGGTGCGTCAACATATCAGATGGAATGTACAGGAAGTCAGCCTCAGGAATAGCATAGGGAGTCCTGTCAGCTTTTAAAATAAAAAAACTCAACGTGACACTTCTGAAACAATTTGGAGCTCTTCAAATAATGAAATGAAACCACATTGGGGAAGCAATGTCAGGCTGCCAGAATTGGTGTTTTCTCAGCATACCTTTGAGCAATCAAGCACCCCTGAAACTGCTTGTTATTGCATGTTGGCACAGTTTGCAAGGTGGGCTGTAAAAAAGTGACGCGAATGTCTGAGATGTGTTCTGTTTCACCACATTCGAAAAATGTCACACTTGTGTAAACTGCATCCATGTTTTTGAAAAAAATTATTTTGCACAATCGTGTTTTCTCAGAACTCTACCAATCGCTCCATGATTCAGCAGATTGTAAGACCAACTTTAGTACAAGTGACTTGAAGTAATGGTTTTCTGTATGCCTTTATCAGTCCCTCACATTACTGTGGCCAACTGCTTTTTACAGCATTGATTCAGCTCATTGAGATTTGTGGGCATCTGTTTATGCACAGCTCTCTTGAGGTCAATCAGGTTGAGGTCTGGACGTTTTACTGGGTCATTGTAACACCTTGATCATTTTTGTTTTCAGCTACAGCATGCTGTTGTAGATTTACTTCTGTGTTTGGGATCACTGTCCCATTCCATGACACAATTTTGGCCAAGCTTTAGCTGTCAGACTAATGGGCTCTTTGACTCTACAATACATTAGTAAACGTTTGGTGAATTATGGTCAACTGCATGGTGCCCAGACCCTGTAGCAAAACAAACCCAAATCATCAACCCTCCACCATTGTGTTTGACAGTTGGTATGAGGTGTTTATTTTGTTATACTGCGTTTGTTTTTCTTCAAACATGGTGCTTCACGTTGTGGCCAAACTTCGCTTTGGTCTCATCCACCCAAAGAGCATTGCTCCAGAAGTGTTCTGGTTTGTTCAGATGCAGCATAACAAACCTAAGACATGCTGTCATGTTCTTCTTAGAGAAATGAGGCTTTCTCCTGGCAGTGCTTCCAAACAAGACATACTTGTTGAGTCTTTTGCTAATTTTACTCTAATGAATTTTACCATACCATGCTAACTGAAGCCTGTAGAGTTTAAGATGTCAAACTCATTTTATGTTATTGGCATTTGTTTATGGACAGCAAAGGAATAATTTCATTGCACAGAGAAATGCTGTTTCTTCTGTACATATGACAATAAACACTTTGAAACTTGAATTGGCCACATACAGTCCACTTATGTGGGCCGAACTGGTGAAATTACCATTTCTGTCTGTGTAAAAAGTTTAACTACGCTTTTAATCAATGAGATGTGTTATCATTAGATAAAGAATACCAATTTTAACGTTATGACTCAGTTTTTCTACATGGTACAGAAGTGTTTCTGTAGTAAATGAAAGAAATATGTCAGCATGACTCTTTGAGCTTAGACTGTAAGAACTTACAGAAATCTATAATTGCTGTTTTTGGAAGGTGGTTTTCAGTGGGAGAAATGTTTCGTCACTCATCCAAGTGACTTTTTCAGTCTCAGCTGACTGCAGGTTTCCCCAACCTTATAAACATACATTTGCACAATGACTGAAACTAGCACCACTAAATAAACAAAGGGCTGTGAGGTCAGTTCCTTGATCAAATTGTCATGGCCACTGATCAACACCTACTGATCAAAGCCCATTGATCACCACTGTAACCCACATAATTTCCTTAGGGATTAATAAAGTATGCTGATTCTGATTCTGATTGATCAAAGACCATTGATCAGTGGCCATGAGTACCATTCACAGAGAGTTGGGGAATGGCTGCAATAACAGCATTGTAAGATGGCGAAAGATGTACCCTTAGGCCCCCTCCTCGATTCAGAGATGGTCTTTTTCACATAAATGGCCTCCTTGACTCCCCACTCAAACCAGCGTTCCTCCCTGTTCAGGATGTGTACATCCTCATCATTGAAAGAATGTCCACTGGCCTGTAGGTGTGAATAAACTGCGGAGGCCTGGCTTGACGAGGTAGCTCTTCTGTGTTGTGCCATCCACTTTGCCAGAGTTTGGTTTCCCTGATGTATAAATCCTGGCAATCCTTCTGGCACTTAACAGCGTACACTACATTACTCTGTTTGTGTCGGGGGACCCAATCCTTGGGGTGGACCGATTTTTGGCACAGCGGGTTTTGGAGTTTAAAAGCCACAGAGACGTGGTGTTTGGAAAAAATGCGTCTCAACTGCTCTGATACTCCTGACACACACGGGATCACTACGGTTTTCTTCGCATATCCTTCACATTTTCCAAAGCCATCCGGCAGGCTGGATTGGAATCTTTGCCAGGCCGATTCTGGCCTTGGATTAGGTCATTGTGTTATCACACACCTGAATGCTCCAGACCAGCAACCTGCCAAAATATCTGCTGTTATAGACATGCTCACACATGCTGATGGTCAGTTAATAGAATGCATTTGATTAGCAGCGCCTGGCATCTACTTACCTTCCTAATTCTTAAAGAAGCGTTAAGGGTACACTTAGTTTATCACAGGCCTGCACTGAGTCCTGTGAAGAACTTTCTTTTTGACATGAATATATACTTGATCTCTTGAGCAATGTCCTGTTGTAAGTGTGACTTCCCCTCAACATTAACAATTTACATCCGTGTCACATGATTTTGTATCATTTTTAGTTCTTCCGGGATATTGCTGATAATTAATGAAGTATTTTTACTATTTACCACAGTGAAACGCTACAGGCGAGAGGAGACGGTGGCTCCACAGAAGCAGGTGTCATCTCCTGACAGGTCACCTCAGGGTAAAGGTGGTGCTGGCAGCAGTCGTCCAGAGCCAGTGTTGGTGTATGTTGACCCAGTAACACTATCCACCTCTTCTACACCCACATCTGGCCCCACAGAATCCACCAACCTCAGTTCTAAGGCTGAGCGCATTGCCCGCTACAAAGCTGAGCGCCGTCGCCAGCTCTCAGAGCGTTATGGCATCCTCCTGGATCAGGAAGCGGACAGCGATTATATACCACGCTACCGTTCGAGACGTGACTCCACTGACGGACAAACCACTGCCAGGCGAGACAGAGACAGACCAGAACTAGAGACAGAAGGACGCGACCCTAGGGTGCCGTACCGCTCTGGAGTGGGCAGGGTTTCCATGAGGACTCACCCTGATCTTGCGCCTGTTAGCACATCGAGCCCCTCCCAATCAAACCAAGCCCCTCCCCCCTCTCAAGAAAGGCCAAGCAGATTTTCAGAACGGGAAAGGGTGATGAATATGGAGAACTATCGGCGTGCCGGAGCTCAAGAGCGCTCAGTCTCTTCTAGAACAAGGACTCAGGAGCAGAGTCCAGCCCAGCCCCAACAACAACAGCACCCCCACCAGCAAGATGCTGCCCAGCAGGAGCCAAGTCCAGCTGCCACTCGGGACTACAGCATTGCAGCGGTGCCCAGCTCCCCCCGCACTGCCCGCCGGGCATCCCTGCCCTCCACTCGCTACGGCATCTCACCTGGGGATTTATTCATTGAACAGCAGGCCCAGAGCATTCTCAGCAGGCAGGGGTAAGATGATACGTGCAGTCAGGTTAAACTTTGTTATCTTTTACACCAATACCAAAATACAGCACAAGTTTATGACATTATACTCCAAAAAATCTGATTAGAATAATGAAATACTTCTTAAATACTATCACCCCACAAAAGTTATTGTTAGCCAAAGTTCTGTCATTTTATTCCTGCCTTAGCGTAACATTATTGATTCTCATATTTTGACTAGATTTACTCCACGCACCTGCAGATACTTTAAGATTTTATTGCTGGCAGTGGTGCAGGTGATCATACCATTAAATATCTGATGCTTCTCTTTCTGTTAATAACCTTTTTCATATGCTACATTTACTTGTTTTTATCATTACAAAGATTCAGATTATTATAAAAAAAATATTTTTTGTGCTACTTGCAGTCTTATTAGAATTTGTGTGTATAAAAAGATAGAAAGAAGTATTTCATCTTCTTTCTAGTTCAGGGTGCCCATTGCTGAGCTTATTAGCTTGTGGCTTTTGCCACTGTGTCAGTGCTAGGATCTTTCTGGACTGTGGGCCCAGCTCAGTCACACTTGCCCTGCTCCAGTTTCACATAGAAAGGGACTCTGGGGAGCTCATCAAGGAAAGGTTGTATGTGAGAGGGATGATTACAGGGCTGCATTTTGGTTGCCTTTAGAGGTAAAACTCACTTTACAGCAGCCTTGTTCATTAGCTAAGCGTTTGTCAGTTTCTATTATAAACCTGAAGACGCCACCACAAAAGGAACGAGAAGCTTAATGGATGTGAACGAATTCAGGTTGAAGACACTGTGGCAAATCTTCTATGAAGCCTATGAATAATGTTTTTATTTACTGAACTTGACTCTTGTCGTAGTTGTATGTCGCACAGTGCAGCTGCTTAGTGCACTAAGAACTTGAGCAGAAGTTTCTCTTAGGGTTTGATACTGATACATGAAATCATCCTGTAGCCTGGCCGCCCTGTCAAAGAGCGACTGGTCTCTCAACACAGACTCAGAGAGCGATGCTCAGACAGACTTCACCTGGCCCTCAAGGTAAAGTCCACCTGGGATGCCATTAGCGTGAAAACCCACCAAATACCCACTGTCCACTGGGTACATATGGTTTCATAACACAGGACTGAGACACTAAATAAAGTCCGGGTTAAGATTTCTCACATGATATTTTCAGATGAAAAGCAGGCTGTGCTTTTCTTTTTATGCACTCCTTTTCTGGGAATAATAGTGTGAAAAAGAAGTTTGAGATGTCATAAGTGCAATTTTTTTTAAAAGCCTAGAATAATTTTGAAACCTACTTACTTTATATAATATCTTACTCCTGACAATATTGTGACAAGTAAATGTAATAACACAATAAACTTGAAGGAAAAATGTTTCCAGTGGACAATCAGCTAAATCTTTTCCGTACATCAAAAGTATAACTATTTACAATTATTTTTAATTCATTAATAATTCCCACGATAATTGACTTCATGGTCATTTAACAGTTGTTTGGTGTTTTGAGAGTTTTTCCTTTTTCAACTGACAAACTTTAATACCTAACATGTTTTAATTCAAAGATTCACCTGAAACCGCATCTCACATGATCAGTTTGAAATTTTCAGTAACACACAGTAACTAGATTTAAACGAGCAGTTGATAAGTGTTAGTGAACCGGAGTTGATGGGGTGACAACATTTGAAAGCTCCAGACCCTGACCCGAGTCAGTCGCAGACCTACTGACTTGGCACTTGTCAGCAAGGCTGTACTCACATGCCCCCTCCTCAGGTTCTGGCCTGTTAGCATCTGTGAAACTATATCTCAGTCTTGCGCTGAATCACTTATAATGTTGTTGCATAAGGAGCTTACATTAATGTTTTTAAATCTCCTAAAATGGTTTTGTGGCAAAAGGATTGTGCTAGAATGAGGTAGACTGGTAGAAATCCATAGTTTTATCTGAGTTTTGCTGTTAAAAGAACAGTAAAGTGTGAAGACTTTGGCTATATGTGGATTTGTCGAGAGGACAGTGGCATAGATAAGCAATGCTGCTAGTTTGCAAAAAGCTGGTGAAATGATGAACACAAAAGATTGAATGAAGAAGTGAAATTAGCAAAAGTGTGGTATGACTTAGTCAGACCTTTCAGAAGACTATTGCGCATGTACGGTTGAATTGGTACACATCACATCACAGCAACATCAAAAATAATGGTGCGTATTTGTAAAGTTTATTGGTTCTTCTAGGGCATTTTTTTTTATCACTTCTTCTTGAGCCAAATGACTCTGACTTCTTTTGTGTCCTTGTCAGCTGCTTATTCCAGTATTAGAGTATAAGAAGTACTCTCTTAAGTCTCTCATGCCATGTCAGATAAAGCATAGGCACATCAATTATGTGTGGCTTAGTAGTGTACAATGAGATTAGTGCAACCGTTAGCTACCAAGGGTTAGAAAGTTGTAGATAAAAATAGTTTGACTGACTTTTTTGGCATCTGAGAGCGAGAGAGAGAGGGAGACTTAGATTCAAATTTAAACCTAGGACATGCTATACTTGACCTTTTTGTGTAGGATTTGAGAGCTGGAATTGGTCTTGTGATAGCCTCATGTTTGTGTTCTTTATGTCTCACAGTGTCTAGTTGGAAATAATGGAATTTAAATTGGGTTTGGCTGGGTTTTTTTCTTCAGATAGTAAAACTGTTTATATAATTATTTACCAAACTTTGTGTAAGGCAGCTTTACTGGATGTGATTAAATAGTGCCAAATTTGGCCAGTATCCCCTTTGCACCTCTGTATTGCACTGTTTTTTATTCAGACTGCCTCCATGCGTGCATTTGTAATTTCACCATGTATTAAAAACTTACACAGAAAGAATGTTCTGTCAGTCTGACCCACCTTTGTTAATGTGAGATGTCCAGCTATGACCTTATGGCCAAATTGCATCAAGCCAGCAGCATGACGAGGAACATGTTTATTTTATTGTTGACACTTCTGCCTTGGGTCAGACTGTCAACACAAGTTCTAGGGAGAACCCCTTTAAAACTGTGACAAGAGCCATCGTGTGGCAGTTTTGGAAACATGCACCTTCCCAAAAATTAAAATAAAGTTGAAGAGTTGCCAGTTTTGATCCTGGTGAAGGTGATAAATCGCAAACTGTTAATGTGCATATGGAAGATGGCTGAACAGGTAGAGGCAAACTTCAGAGGACCAAATTTAAATGGGTAAGGCTTTTAATTTGTATTTATTTGTATTTATTATTTATTTTTTAGTGGAACTCTATATTACAACTTATATCCCCTTGTGTTTGAGTTGAGTTTGGGGCTCGGAGGAAATGGTAGTTTTTAATTGAACTGGATGCTCAGTTTCCCTTGTCCTTTCTCCAAGAATTAGAGTAAGGGATCGATTGTCCAGGGATGAAACTGTCAAGAGGCCCCCTGACTGCAGTCCTGATAGGCACCAGGATAACAGATACCGTATTCAAGGGAGCACAGCTCAATATACACGACAGCATTCAGAACCCACCCAGCAAAGGACAGTTCCCCAGCCTCAGCCCAGCCCAGGTCACCATCCTATCCATGGGCAAACTCCCTACCCTACTTCGCACTCCGACTACCAACACTCTGGCCCCGCTCTGGAGTCTCAGCCCTATTTGGCTATGATTCCATTAGAGCCAAGTGCCAAACTTTCTGAGCCTCCTGAAGTACAACCACGAAGAAGAGTTAGTTCTGACCAAATGTATGCTGCCCACAGGGAGGCACGATTGGAAGCAAAGCAAGCCCTAAAGGAAGAAGCCCAAACTGAGGGCCTGTTAAAGAGCAGGAAAGCTGTGTTGCCCTCAGAGATACGGCGAAGGGAAAGGAGTGTGGACGACACACATATGGGACGACATGAAGATGTAGACTGGCAGAATAAAAGTCCAGAACGAAGGAGGACAAGTCGAGGTGAGGAAGACTGGGATCGGGAGAGACCAAGGGAGAGGGGGAGGGAGAGAAATGTTGAAAGGATCAGAGAATGGAGGAGAGAGCTTGGCCATGACGGCCTACAGGAAAGAGCATTTAGATCATCGCAGCCTAGACAGCATCAATCCTCTGACCCCACATATTATCAAGAGCCCCAAATTCAGCAGGCAGGGCCTCTAATGCAACATCAGCACAACAGACAACATGCTGCACAACTTCAACAGCAAGACCCGCCAGCACAACATCAGTATGATCACTCGAGACAGCCAGCGGAAAGTCAAAGACAACAACAGGCTCAAAGACAGCAGGAGTTGGAGCTACAAAGACATACGACTACACGTCAACAGCAAGACTCCCAGGAAAAACGACATCCCCAAATACACCAAGAGTCTGAGCATCAGAGGCAACAGCAGCAGCAGCAGGCTCCATCCGGGCACCAGGGGCTTAACTCAGCCTACCTCCAGAAGGGCTCTTCTTTGCCTCAGGCCAGACACAGAAGCACAGAGATGAGTGGTGGGTCCAAACTCAAGACACGAACCCGCTCCATGTCCGACATAGGTATAAGCCAGCATTCTGTCCTGTATGGTATGGACAGGACAGAAGTCAGCAGAGAAGCATCCAGGACTGTCCCTGCACCAGGAATGTCTAACGGGGAGATGGGCACCCTGGACACAAGGGTGTCAGTGGCACAGCTGCGACACTCTTATCTGGAAAATGCAAACCGGAAACCAGATTTGTAGGTCCACTGGGCATGGGCTCTGTGTTGCATCGCTAAATAACTGTCTAACAGTGCATTAATACGCTGGTGCAAATAAATACCGTAAATTCCAGACTATAAGCCGCTACTTTTTGCACAAGCTTTGAACCCTGCGGCTTGATGTGCGGTGCGGCTTTTCTAAGGCTTTTTCATGATTTTTATGACATCGTAAGAGGATTTGATTTGGTTTGTTCCGAAATTTTGCCTGGCAGAAAGGCATGTGATCAGACACGGAAAAGAGTGATATGTTGGTCACATGTCCATTCACCAGCCAAAGTAGTGCTGTACGAATTAGCGCGAAATGGGGCAGTGTCCCATTTCCCAAAAGAATGTGTTCCAAAACAGTCATCTCTTTCCTGACAATCCCCTTTGTGTATATTCTCTTACATATGATAATTAAACATTAAAACACCTGCGGCTTTTAGTCCAGTGCGGCTAATGTATGAACAAAATATGATTTTTTTTTTCATAATTTCAATTTGTGCGGCTAATATTCAGGTGCGCTTTGTAGTCCGGAAAATACGGTAATACAGTGGCAATCTGAGAAAATAATGGTGCTGTATTTTATGTGGCATGGAAGGTGTGAAATACGGTTGTTTCTCATTACATTTATGCAAGATAGCATTAGTTGCTGTTTTGACAGTTGGGTCACAGCTGCATGTTACCATCAAGTAACTGACCTTTATATCTGTGTTGCAGTTAGGCTGTGTTAAGTGTGTGCAATAATATCAGCGTGTGAGGCTCTGCTTTTATTTTCTTAACCCAAGTGCATCTGAAGGTAATATGTTAATAGAAGAGGTCCAACCATCTTTATTATTGCTTTAAATGTACTTTCCCTTTTTGTTGTCTTCGTTACACTTTCCAAATTCCTCCATTCCTCCAAAAGTGAGACTACTAAAGTAGATCTCTCAGCTGTGGAAGTAGATCCATCTAGCAGCAGTGATCAGGACAGGGGTGTTCGCAGACCTCGGCGCTACATCACTCCAGGAGACAGTCGAATGTCGGAGAGGTTTAGGACCCAGCCCATCACATCTGCAGAGCGTTTGGAGTCTGATAGGTACAAGAGGAGATTTCTGTATATGGGAACTCCTTATAACGAGTCCATTTACAAAGGAAAAAACAGAATGGCATGAAAGAGCATGATTCTGCACTGGCATTCAGGTTATGGTCCTGTGGTCAACAGGTTCAATAAAATATGACATCAATTCAGAGGAATTTGCATTTTTATATCTTCTACAGGTCTCGTCTGAGCCCTTCACAACTACAGGATGCTGAAGGCGAGTATAGTCTGTCAGAGAAAAATTTCTTTAGTTTAAAAAGAGTTTAGGGAAATTTTCATAACTTTTGCAATATATAATTATGCATGTAACACAATTCTTCCTTTTTAACAGCAAATGAAGAAAAACTGGATGAGAGAGCCAAGATGAGTGTGGCTGCAAAGAGGTCTCTCTTCAGGGTAAATCATTCATAACAGATGATTAATGCTGCACACAAACTGTTTCAAAAGCTGAAATTTGGCTCAGCTCGCCGTGTTTTATTTTTATCCTCGAGAGTTATCTGAGTATACACGAAGGTTCAAACAGATATACGTTTTGTTTTGATGCAGGAACTTGAAAAAACAACGGAGGGTGGTGTTCCCAAACCACGCTCACGAAATGCCGCCGTAGAAAGGCGTCTGAGAAGAGTTCAGGACCGCTCACACACACAGCCCGTCACCAACAAGGAGGTGGTCAATGCTTCAAGGTAGATCAGGCATTTTGAAGCTTTTGTTTTCTTTTTCTTTACTCCTTCCCTTCATTTTTTAAAAATCATTTTCTGCTCCTATCTGTACTTTTCTGTGCCTCTCTTGTTATTTTCTTCTTTTCTCCTTGACACATCTTAAGACACTTCTATGTGTGCCTTCCATCACTTCAGTTTCACAGTTTTTCTCTGTATATATCTCCTTTTCTCCACTTTAAGTGATCCTGCCACACCTTCACAACCCCCGGGTGTCCACGGTAATCTAGATAATGTGTCCGGACCCAGAGGAGGCAGCACCAGTGTCACTAGCATCAGGTGGGCTGGGCTGCTTTCGTGAGTGTACGTGTGCTATTCATGTACTCAGTCAAACAACTCTGCTCAGCCAACTTAAGTATATAAAATCTGGTGATGTGTAAAATATCTCCCTGGACCCAACAGGCGGATGCCGGGGTGGTGCATGGGTTGAAAGAGAAGATGGCGATGCAGGGCAGCAGCATTGACATAAGGGAGAAATAAATATATTAATTTTCTAGAGGAGAGGGAGCATACAATGTATGGTAAAAATATATGTTTATTATTGAAGGCATCTCGCCACTATGCATGATTAAAAATTATTTTAAAAAACTCTTTAATAATGCACCTTGAGAATTTGGGTCATTTATAAACTGGATTAATTTATTTTATCCAACAATTTACTATGTTTTTTATTTGGGTGGCGTTCTTTCATAAAACAGTCCAAAAGCAGGAAACATCGGACGCTGGTAGTGAAATACAAATGGACTTTAATGAGACATTAGGAGAAAAATAGCAATAAAACATGCTACTGAGCTTTTCTGGATAAGTCTCAAATCAAGTTAAGAAGAGAACGTCAACTGAAGGTGAACAAGTGAACGAGATTTAAGAACAAAATAGAGTAAAAAGCCTGGAAAGCTGCACATGAACAACACAATGGAAACAATAAAACAAGGACAACGTGAGACACACAAGGAAAAGTGTACTTATGAAATAAACCTGAAAGTAACTGAATAGGCAAAAAAATGTAAACAGACATTTACAAGAACATCACGTCCAAAAAAACTTTTTTCAAGCAAATCCCTCCATTGTATGACATCCATAAACATGAATTAGAGAGATCTGCATGATGTTTGCGCTCTAAATAAAACTAAAACCCACCACCACACCTAGTTTCAAACTGCCCTTCTCTATTTAATTTGCCATGTTGTTTGCAGTTACTACATCTCTGTCTCCCTCTCCTGGTTGCATTGCTGATGTGCTCATCCAGCTCACCTTACCTTGTTATTTCTGCCCCCCTCATGTCCTGCTTCTTAGCTGTGTGCACCTTATATGGGATAGAAGACACTACTTACACAATAACTCATTCAGAACTTTCCACCTTCAGTTTCCAAGCATCATTTCTTGTAGTGCTTTTCACATGCAGGTCACGAACCTCGGTGAAGGAAAAGGTTGCATGTCATGAGAAAGGTCAGAGGTTGAGCCAGTTGAAGCGTGAGCTCACGTGTCTTGCAGTTTGTTTACCAGGCCAGGTTTCACTCAGCACACGACTGCAAACAGTCAGGTGCATTATATGATTATCAGTCATCTGTGCTCTGATCTGCTTATGCCTCTGCTGCTGTGACTGTAATCTGACACAGCTGCCACAGCCATTTAGTCATCAGTTATTTGCATGTTCTTTTCTTTTATATTCTTTTAAGGTGAGACTCAAAGGTTTTACTACCTTAACACATCATGACTAGTAAAAATTTATAAAAATCAGACTTTAAAGATCCTGGTCTACAGGTGGTTAAAGTATCAAAAACAAATTTGAAAGGCTGTAATCACGTTTTTTTTGTTTGTTATTGTTGTTGTTGTTTTTGTAATTATTACTCCATTAACTCAAAGAAATCTTTTCTTTTTTTTGGTGCTTTAAGTGCCACAATTTGCCATCTCTCTCTAGTCTCCCTATCTCTGTAGTATAAAAATGTCCCAGCTTAAAGTAAATATTTATTCATTTGACTTTATTTTTAAAATCAAAGACACCAATTGCTCATACAATGACATCTCTATCACAGCATTCAGGGCTCTTCTCAGCCAGGCTCAACAGTCCAGGAGCAGGACATGGAGAGCCAGGAGCACCAGAAACCAGCTCAGACTTCCAATGCAGGGGTGGAGGTAAATGGCCAGGAAGGTGTCCCAGAGGAGCCAGACCTTTCCGCGCTCAGTTTGTCTGAGAAAATGGCCCTGTTCAACCGCCTCGCCCATTCTACAGGCAAGACTGGTGAAGCGACTCGAGGGGACACCCGCCAACGCAGAGCTAATGCTCGTTTTCAGACTCAACCTATCACCCAGGGAGAGGTGGAGAAGGTACAATAATTTCACCTTTTGCAGTGTCAATATATAAAGACCGGTAACGACCACTACTAGTTCTCCTACTCTTCTTCTAACATGCATGAGTAAAGTTCTGTGCGATACATTTGTTATAATTAGATTAGTTTTATTCAAAACTGACAGGGATTAGTCATAAAATAAAGCATCGAAATTGATAGAGGTTCATAGAAAAGAGACTGAAAGAAATAACAGGAAAGACTGCAATGCTCAACAAAAAGTGCAAAGAAAGTGGAGAAAATTGACTAAAAACAAACAAAGGGAACAATTACAACTAACAACAATAAGTAGTAGTGTAAGTAGTGAAAAAAATGAAATGAATGATATTCTTCAGGACGTTAACAACTGCAACTGATGTGCAGACAAAATGTAATTAGAATGAACAATAGATCATCTAGAGCTTCTGTGCTGTAAGATTTGTGAGACAACAGTTTACCTTCAGGTTACTTCCA
This sequence comes from Pelvicachromis taeniatus, assembly GCA_015108175.1. Classification (NCBI taxonomy): domain Eukaryota; kingdom Metazoa; phylum Chordata; class Actinopteri; order Cichliformes; family Cichlidae; genus Pelvicachromis; species Pelvicachromis taeniatus. Next base: position 7,701 of record VURO01051047.1, on the reverse strand, counting down.
GTGACTGCAGTGAGCGCCACAAACCAGTTTGCCTCAGTGCTTTAGGCACAGTTGACATGGTTTATTTTGAGAGTTTATTTTGCACTTTACTGGCCTCTATATGTCACAAATGACAAGAAGTTCACAAATGGGAGGCCTTTCTTTTATCACAAGAATTCACCTTGGTCCAAGCAGTGTGTTTGTGTCATTATTGTTGTTGTTTCCAGAGCTACCCTGAATTTTATATTGTTATATAATATATAATACTGTATATATTAGTAAGGCAGAAAAATGAACACATTCCTCCCCGGCATGTTCTACAAAGATAACCTGACATTACGCTGAGATTCTTTATAAAAGGTCGACTTCATCTCCACCATGTTCTCAGCAGTGAGTCATAGTCAATACCTGATTTCCACACAGGAAGATGAGCTGGCAGTAACCTCTGCGGTGTGCAATGGTGACTTAGAGACCAGTCAGGAGGAACATGTAAGAGCCCTGCTGCATTTGTGGAGCTTGTGATTGGTTGCATTGAAAAATCCAGCCAGGACTGATCTGATCTGGTCCTGTTAGAAACCAGTGTTTGTGTCTAGTGGCTTTTGATGTCGGTTAAAAATGAATTGTATGTTGCCTCAGTGTTAGATGTGTGTATTCCTGGCAAAACAGCATGTAAGTAAAAGTTCAGGTTGATTTGTTTGCTATCAGTGGCTATTTTTTTAATGGTTGCTGCTTCTGGGACATGCTTGTTCCCTGCATAACAAGCATGGGATATTCAAATGCAAGCAAATGGAGCCTTTTAGTTTGTTTATTCCTGAAGTAACTTCAGTAGTGTAAGAAATGCTTACCCGTGGATTTAGTATGTGGATAGATCTGATACTGAATGTGTGCAAAATTTGGTAACACCTTGAATTAAAAAAAAAACAAAATCAGTGTGTGGTAGTCTGGTGTTATGGTTGACTGCATATTTCCATAAATATTTAAACCAAATTGCGGGAGCACCTTGAGGAAGAGACATAAACAACACAATGTAGGAGAGAACACTGTTACAGCTTTGACGCACTTTTCTGATTTTTAAACTTTAATTCCTAACCATAGATGAGCTATTTAACAGAGTGCCTGCATAGTGTCGCGGTTTACACTTTGGCCTAACAACCAAAAGTTCCTCAGTTTGTTCCCAGGAGGAGACAAAAACTCTTGGCTGCTGTGTCAGGAAGGGCATCCCATATAAAAAAGTCAAATATCCAGAGCAGTAACTCCTACACTTCATATAAAATGTACAAGTCCAGGATGCTGTGCTACTGCTTTTTTTGGGCAAACTGCATGTTCTAAGCTAACGACTCGTCAGTCACAGGATACCCTGCTCTGTTGTCTTTCATGACTGTAATTACCAAAATGAAATTAACTGATTGACGTGGACTTGAAACTAGTGATTGAGATATTATAGCATGTTGAGTTCACTCTCTGTGTATACAAATCTAATTTAATCAACTTATCGGTAAAGTGTTCACTTAGACCATAGATTAGGAGAGCAGCAGGGTCCAGTTGTTTAAAGTGTTAGGGTGTTTTCATTTATTAACTTTGTCTCACTTAGGCATTTCAGACGCATTTTAATTCAAGTCAGTTTTATTTATTTCACAACAACGTTTGAGGCATATTGAGACGTATATTATCAGGTGATTGTGTGAATGACAGGTACTGCTGTGGCTTCATTTGTGCTGTGATTGCTGCTTTCCTTCCTCTCAACAGTCCACTTTTTTCTTCCCTACCTTTTGGCCTCTTTGTCATACCACTTTACTCAACCTATCATCGTCTATATGTTCATCACCACATCCACATAGGCCTACTTTCTGCAACCCATCCCTCCAATGAGCTATAATTTCCCTGCTTTAATAATATTCACGTTCTCTGTCCTTCATATCGATCCCTTCACCTCTTCTGTTGTTCTAGCTTTTGTGTCCCAACTTTCTCACACGACTCCTCCTGTTCTTGCAGCTGAAAAATAGTGGTGAGATCAAACTGGAGCCCCTGTCAGCCTCCCTGGTTCGATCGGTGGCAGCTGTCACCTCCCAGGCCTCCGTCGCCATGGTAACCAAGGCGTCAGGCAGCAGTGCTGGTGATGATGATGGTCTCCGTTTAGAGAAGTCCGCTGCCGTCACCTACATCCCTGCCCAACAACAGGCTTGCAGTAGCACCAGCATTCACCAGGAGAGGGCGCCGAAGTACTTCTCCATGACCCAGAGTAGGGACCCAGGCCACCCAGAGCCTGAGCTCAACTCCTCCCCTCATCCCTTCCCTGAGAGCCGGGAGAAATTTGGGGCCCCTCCTGCTCCCACCTCCTCAACTGATCACAGGCAGGAGGAAGAGAGCCGGAGAGCACCAAAAGAGGAGGAGGTGAGGCAAAGACAGCAGGGAGGAGCCAGAGAAGCTGGCCAAGGCAGTAGCATTAAGGGTAAGCAGCACTCCCCCGACAGGGACAGAGACGACAGGCAGCATCCCAGGCTTCAGCACTTTGCCGAGCCCTCTTTGTGGGGGGGCGAGTCAGAGCCTCTGCCCAGCTGGAGAGCTGCAGACGGAGACTCCCACGAGAACAGAGACAGAGCAGAGGGAGGAGGACGAGGAAAAGGAGGCTACCTGAGGGAGGCTGCAGCAACTCACAGTTCCTCCACACAGGAGCAGGAGAGAGGCAGTGGCCCGGTCTCAGGTAGGAAGCTTCTTCTCTGTTGATTAAAACATAAAGAGATGGAGATGATTGGGGGGACAGGTGGTGGGGGGGACGGGGTGGTGGTGGGGGGATTTGAGAGTAGGATGTACAAAGACAAATAAAAGCAGAAGGGGGCAAAGAGAAAAGACAGAACGGAAGTGACAAAAAGAAGAAGAAATGTCTGGGGAAGGGGCTGCTCTCATTATCCTCATTGTCTCATGCAGCATGCTCCCACGCATGATTGGTTTTTGCCGGCTGCACACACACTTGTCCCAGCTGGGGGTGTTTGATTTGGCTGATACAGAAAGAGAGAGAGAGAGGAGAGGGAGAGGCGTCTGAGACTGCATCTAATTAGCATATTTTTCCATGAATTTACCTCGTGGCTCCCTTTGTCTGGAAAGAGGAAGCCCTTTCCTGACACGCTGTTGATCAGCTAAGATTTTTATATAGAACTGTCTCTCCTCACTGCCGTGGCCTATACAGGGGCTGTCATCCCTTTGCACCACATTGCGCCTGTGGCTTAGCTGTGCACATACTACAGTAAAATAGGCCTGACCTGTTTTCATGTACTAATGCACAGAGTGTCCAGGGGTGGTCCTTTCCCATGCATGCACACAAACAGTACATGCAAACATGAAAGCACTCAATGAGAGCGTGCAGAGCAATTGTTGGACACTTAAATAAAGCAGGTAGAGGACAAGAGGGACACAATGGAAGGCTTGTCTGCAGGCTATAGTCTTATTTACTTCTGCATGAGTAAATCTTTACTATAGTAAGATCCTTTATACGAGCTTATCATGATTCACTGGGGAATTACCACAACATGCCTAAAAGCCTTTAATAAGACACATGTTAAGCCTACTATGTAGTTGTCCTTCTAATTGTGTTAGAAGGAGTTTGTCACTGTACTGTGGGGTATCTCCACAGTATATTTAATACGCATTAATTGGGATAATCTGTGATTCCTGCCTCCAGGAAATCTTGACTATCACAACACTTTAATTCGTACGCTTTGGTGGACTTCTATGGATTTCCATTTTCTGTATCAGTGTAGTGGACATTTTTCTTAAAGGCACACAGAAAACTGCACTGTAATGCAGTGAGGCTCTCTGGTATTCTGTACTGCTTTCACAAATATTTCCCATGTAATATTATTCCTGCAGTCTGCTGAGTCAACATACATATAGATTTACTTTTCTGTTCTCTTAGCTTTGTCTCGCTCCAGATGTGACAGTGAGAGGGTAATGAGCTAGCAGTCTCATATCAGGCTTTTCTGTTTTGTTTGCCCAAAGGGCCATTTGTCACCTGCTCACATTAAGTTACTTTTAATAGCTCTGATACCCATGTTCAAAACTTTGTGCACACTTTAAAGTATGTCACACATATCTGTGCTTTGAGGTGATTCATAGGATGTTTGTGTGCATGTCAGATACGTTTCTGTGGGTGAAAACACGGGCAGGCAACAAGATAAGAGAACGCACTAGCAACAAAACATATTCAAAAAGTGGCTCACAACTTCATCTTCTTACATATAACTGGCAGAGTAACAATACATTGTTACTGTGCCTCTTTAATGGTTTCACTGGGGGGATAAAAAGCTTTTGCTCAAAATATTGAGGTGGACGTGTCGTCTAACGTCTGCAACTATGTGTTGCAAACTGAAAACCAACAAAATCGTTTCCCCGTGTGCCTGCATGTATTTCAGGCGGTTGCTGCACAACCGGATATATGGTAACCTCATCTTTGTGTTTAGCAACACATGAATCCATTTCCAGATAATTATTGGAATATTTAGTCTGTGATTGCTTGCAAAAAAGGGTTATGTCAAAAAATGCTTCAGGAATGTTTTGATATATTCAAGTTTATAAGAGACGAACAAAACTACAATCAGTTCAGTGAAAAGAACAATGTGGTCATTTCCAGTAAATCCAATGCTAAAATCTCAGATGGAGCTTCCCTAAATTTATCAGCCAATAAACAAAAAGTGAAAGGTAGAGTTTAAAGAGCCTTTAAACTAACACTACACTCACAGAGTGCATTTTAAAAGTCGACTGTCTTTAACTTTCCTCTTAGTTTAGTTTAGTTTGACCTGTTAGGACATGATGACTTTTATTCTGCGTCCATGCTAATATTTTTTGGGTTTTTTTTACATTTAATGCTAACATCTACACTGTTAGCATTAAATGTTAGCAGCAGATGGCTGCCCCTCCCTGAGCCTGGTTCTGCTGGAGGTTTCTTCCTGTTAAAAGGGAGTTTTTCCTTCCCACTGTCGCCAAAGTGCTTGCTCATAGGGGGTCATATGATTGTTGGGTTTGTCACTGTGTGTATTATTGTAGGGTCTACCTTACAATGTAAAGCACCTTGAAGGCAACTGTTGTTGTGATTTGGCGCTATATAAATAAAATTTAATCGAATTGTTCCACCAATAAAGGTGGACTATTGAAAATACCGCTGAACCAGATGTAGTTTGAAAAGTATTAGCACAAACCATAGACTCTATAGAAAAGTTGAACATAGAAATGCTTTAATTCTTTATTGTTTTAACAGGGGATGTTTACTGTGGCTGGAAAATGCAATTTGACAATGTAGAAGTCTGAAAAGATGAAAGGTGTAATGTTGTTTTTCAGGCTGTTGAAAAGATTAGAATTTAACCAAATTTACAAACAGATTCATTTTTACTCCCATTCAGCAATTTCCAAGTTCCAAAATACTTCTAAATGATAGCCATCGACAACACAATCGGGTTACATTTTGTTTGAACGATCACACCTTGTTGTTATTTGGTTTCATGGCACAGCAATTTTTAAAGTATAAAAGTATTCTTATGTCATTTATTGTAAACCAAAAACTGTTTGCTTGCACAGGGATGAAGTGGTAAACAGTGTGATCTCACAGCAAGCTCATCTGAGGAATTTGCAGAGATATCATAAAGGACGAGGTTTCCTTTCAGATTTCAAACATATGTAATCACAGTGGGACATATTTTCTGGAAAAGTTCTTTTTAAATATTTTTTCAACACGTTTTTGATGGAAGGCTTGTGGCACATAATCTTTTATGTAAATGTCTGGTGTTTTCACCAGTTAAAATACACTATTATTCTGTTTTTCTCCTAGATGTGCAGGATCATCCTGTGCCACTGAGGCCGCTGATAGCTAAAGTGTCATCTAGGACTGTGTCTCACGTTTCAAACAGCCAGCAGCAGCAGAAGATTGTCATTCAGCCTCCTCAGACCCTCCCTAAACCTTTCACACAGCAGCCTCCTTCAAACCAACCCAAACCGCAGTCCCAGCCCCAGCCATACTCCCAGGCCCCACCAACATATCCCAAACCTTTGAATCACTCGCCACAAACCCAGCCCAAACCTCAGGGATTCGTCCAACCTCTCCCTAAGCCTTACCATCAGACAGCACCGCAGCCTCAGCTCAAACCCCAGGTACCTCCACAGACCCCCCCCAAACCCCAGTCCTTGCCCCAAGTGCTTGTCAAGTCCCAGTCCCTGCCCCTGGACCACATCGAGGACTTTGGCAGACACATTGTTCATTCTGGGGACCTGCTGTCCCCCACAGAGTCCGGAGATCAGCTGTCTGACGGCATGTCCAGCAAACAAATGTCCATCAGGGAGAGGTGAGTGACAGATAAAGGTTTTATCTAGTGCAAATTTACTTGTATAGATTTATTTATTTGCTGTAGATGTAAAAGCAGAGGGAAATAAGCAGATGTAGAGGAAACAATTAAAATGTCCAAAACAACCCCCAAATGCAAATTAGTATTTGGGGGTTAGTCTCACCCTATGGTCTCGCCCTATGGTGGTAATCCCTCAGTGCTGTTATTTTGGGTATTTTTTCCAGACAATTTACACTTCAACTACTTACATCCAAAGTTACACAACAATGTCAGCACGATTGTCCTCTCTGACTCATCTCAGCAGAGAACAAGTTCCATGCTAATACATGTAACAGAAAAAATTATATTTTCACTTACCTACATCATTACAAAATTAATGAGTTGATATGTCAGCCACCACACAGCTGAAACTTTTATGAAGTCTATTGCTGCCATCTTTGCCGTTATACTTTTTCCTGTTCACGAATGGAAAATTTTTTTTTACAGCTGAGCGTCTAATAATGGTCAGCTCAAAATGTTAAACATAGAGAAAAAGGCCTGACCTCTGAAAAGGTCCTTAGGACATAGTGCCAAACAAATCTGGCTTTTACTTAATTCACAAAACTGGATCTCCTCCATATAAGGTAAGATCTGCAAAAGCCCTCACAGTGACATTAATCAGGACTCACAGACTCAACTTTATTTCAGCTTTACAGAAATCAGTCAGAGGCTGCAGAGTGAAATTGTTTCAGTAACCATACAACAACATTTTTTTACATAAATGAAATAAGTGCAGTGTAACCAAAAGACCTGACACTTCTTTATTTTTCTGAATATAAATACCTTCAAAGGCTCTGCTGCAAAATATGTAATACAAACAATGGCAAACATGACCGTGACTGAGATCATTTAGGTGAATGAAAATTCATAAAGAAAATCATGCATTAAAGCTTGAAGCCTAGCAACACTGCAGCTGTTACTGAACTTAGATTTCATTCACAAGTTCAGAATCCACTCAGAGCGCGGCTCTATACGAGGTGTAAAATGAAATGCCAGCAAAGATCAGATTTTGATTGTGTTTCTGCTGGCTGAGTCAAAAAAGCCGAAGCTTGCTAACACTGTAGTGTTACGCATGATGAAGACTGTCTGTCCTTCAGTGTTGTATATAGGTGTGGTTAACCCTTTCACATGTGTGGAGGCGGGAGAGATTCATTATTAGCGTCACTGTGTTTCACACATGGCAGAGAGCTGAGTGGACTGCTAGAGTCCTCTGAGAGTTTGCAGATTCCTCCTAATGCCCTCATTTCTGCCCTGTCCACACTCAAGCAGAGGAGATGATGACATACTTTCCTTTATCGCTCGGCCATTCGTTATCAGCGCTCCTCGTGCAGTCTTTGGAGGCCTTTGTTAATAGTTG
>VURO01051046.1:46769-61165 GCA_015108175.1 Pelvicachromis taeniatus | reverse complement strand
TTTTCATTCTATATATTCAAGTTGTTTCATTCCATATATATTCAACTTTCATTCTATATATATTCAACTTTCATTCCATATATATTCAAGTTGTTTCATTCCATATATATTCAACTTTCATTCTATATATATTCAAGTTGTTTCATTCCATATATATTCAACTTTCATTCTATATATATTCAACTTTCATTCCATATGAAATATATATATCGTTCCATATATATTCAACTTTCATTCCATATATATTCAACTTTCATTCTATATATATTCAAGTTGTTTCATTCCATATATATAATATTTTCCTAAACGGCATTCCATAATATATATATATATATTCACAGCTTTGTTAGTCTGTACTTTGAACACTTTGAACTTGCTTCAGTGTTAGCAGGTGTAGTGTTTGTTATATTTAACATATTAATTCAGCATTGTAGCGTGCAAATTTTTTCATATTAGCACTATGAAATGCAACTGTTGATATCAAAATTTTGGTAGAACTGCATAATTTGATCTCCAAATGTGTTTAGCACAGGGAACCTATGACCATTTGTGCAACATTTGCTTCCAGTTGGCGCAGTAGATGTTAATATTGTGAGTGAAAGCATTTCCTACTCCATCTGATCGCAAAAAATCTTTAAGATGAATTGTTTGAGCATCTAGAGTGTCTGTGCTTCATTCTTGCAATAGATTTGGTCTGGATGAATGTGTTCAGCTCATCTACACACCCACACTACTTTTAATATAGATGTGGTGGTTGCATTGCTAAAATAAATTGAGGTCTTAGAATCAAAAGCATATAAATTACAGGTTGGACCAAAACCAAAAATGACAGTTGTCAGATTTGACTATTTGACTAGCTATTCTAATGCTTTTACATTTTACAGCTGTCTTGAAACAGCTGACCATGGTATCTTCATTCCTTGCCTGGGGCACTGTGGGGATTAAAGGTACAGCTTTAGGTCACATTTTTCAAGTAGATCTTTGAAGGTCAGTTTCAGTGGCTTTAGTTCCCTCTCAGTTTTGCTCCCATGTGGAATTCCCCAATGTTCATTTCTGGGGTCAATTATTTTCCACATTACTTACTCCTCCTAAGATCCATTTTGAAAAAAAAATATGCATCATGTCTTTCCACTTTCATGCTGATGACCCAAAAATGACACCTGAGCACCCGTGAACCTTACAGTATGTTCAGACCATTGTAATCAACCCTGACATGAAAATTAAAGTTATTTTAAAAAAGGATAAATAAAGTGTATTTTACTAATACTTATTTTTAAGGTCAAGTACTAGTAACTGTCTAAAAATTACAAGTTATATACAAACATATATACTTTTCTCCCTCTGTTACAAACTCCCATGGACACGATTGCAGGGTCTTACAATAGCCTTCCTCATAAGCTGTTTTCACTCCCTCTGGCGCCTGCGTTACCCCTGTGTTTCCTTATGTTTTTGCCAGTTCACCTCTCAAAATAAAGTATTGTATATAATATTGAGTCTGCTTTGGGGTCCTACCTCCGTGCAAACTGCGGTTCATGACATTGTGTGCCTGTAACCTTGATTTTTTATGTTCTTAGCACAACATTTGAAATCTAATGAACTGAATACTGACGATACAATATAACAACATTAAAAAACGATGTATACCATGAAAAAACACAAGAGTTTCAGATACATTTGGAAATACAGTGTGATGTGACTGGCTATCTTGTAAAAAAAAACAGTTGAAATCCACAAAAACATGAAGGGTAGTGCCATCTGCATCTATTTGCGCCTCCTCTGCATTCTCTGTCTTGTGGTTAAGTCCTGAGTGACTACATAATGAAGCACACACTACAATTACATTTTTAGTCCTACCTGCTAGATAGCTGAAGTGCAAAGTCTAACCATACATGTTGAAATGCTGAGTTTAGCTTAGATTTGCTCCACCTCAGGGATGTTGAATTTTCAATGTTTCCATTAATCCCATTATCGTAATGCAGTTCTTTTGAAACATCCTTAATAACTCTTCAACAGCACTTCAAAACATATGCCAGCTATTTTGACTCATGTCTTATCTCCTTTTTTCCCCCCACTTCACAGTTAACATGTGGTCTTTTGGTAGTAGGAAGACATCATAAAGAGTTAGTGATGTGCCCATTTCTCCCAATATGTGACTTGCACCACATTGTCCATGCTTCTAGTGACTCCAGACAAATGGTACTTTATAACCTCTGCTATTCTCTTGAATTCCTACAATTATGTTGGTTCCATTTACAAAAAAACATTTCAGTAAAGGCTACCAGATGGGTCTGTGGGTGTGACACATGAAAACAAGTCTTATGGGCAGGCTTATGAGTTTTCTGATACATACTGAATGTGTTGAGTAAAAGTAATTTCTTTGTTTTAATATTTGAGTGTTTCTAGTTTGTATTAATGCACATATACTAACATAAACGACCCAAACTTACACAACTGTGAGAAATACTTAGGACACAGCTCAGTGCAGATATTGCCAAAACAGTGGGCGCAGATCTTGATGTTGCTGACAAGAACTTTCTTCATACAGGTATTTTATAGGCTGATTGACAAGATATGAACTATTGGCTCTTTATCCTCACATAACTTCTTTTTGACTTGCCTGAAAATACTTGACGGTTGTAGCTGGAGAAGAAAGAATCCAAGCTTTGAGCATGGCTTAAAGGGAATACAGAGTCCCATATAAGAAGCATATATAGGCTACAAACAGGCATTCATCTGCTTGCAGCCATGTAGACCTGAGACTTAACTGTGTACAGTAGGTAGGATTCTCCTTTGGCCAACTTGCAGATGTTTGCTTTCCATTGTGGGACACCATAGTTTAAATTTGGTCTGTTAAACTCATGTGAAATAGAGGGTCTTCTGTTACAACAAGAGCACAAATGTAGCATAGTGGTTATGCAACAGTTTTGACAAATCACTCAAAGCAAACGGATTTCCCCCATCACTAGGTTCATTGTGGTTCATTTCTCTTTCACCACTAAGTGTGCCAGGAACTACTGCTTAAAATACATCATATTACTGCTTTTCATATCTTGGAAACATAATTATGAGTATTTTCTAATTACGAGGGTCTTTTTTTTTCTCTTTCATTTCTTCCCTTTATTATGGTGTAGGTATGGAATTTATGGGCCAGATTTCATATGTGGAATATGAGAACAAAAAAACTATAGTGGCAGAGAATCTCAATAAATAATGTTGAGATCATCCCAAATGTTGAAAAATGTGAGACATTTCCATATGTTGGGATCCGCTTTTCAGAAAGCTCAAAAGGACAGGTGACAAATTCACTCCACAGAGCTTTGATACCCACCGTGCCAAGAAACATTCCTTTGATATTTTGGTCAATGTTGGCTTGATAGCGTCACACAACTGCTGCAGATTTGCTGTGCATCCATTAGATGGATCTCCCATTCCACCACATTTCAAAGGTGCTCTGTTTCTTTGAGATGTGGTGACTTCAGAGAGACAAACCAGAGACCCCAGTTTGAGATGATTTGATATCCTGTTGTCTGCACCATGTCTAAATGCATTGGGTTGCTGCCACGTGACAGTCTGATTAGATATATCTGCTATCGAGTAGTTAAACAGGTATACCGATTGAAGTGGCTGTTAAGCGTATTTGACTACAATGTGAATACTGGAATAAATTCTGAAATTCTTAGCTGTTTTATTTTGTTAACCTTGAAGTATTAGTTTTTGTGTTTTACAAAGCCTTTACAAATTGTAAAGTATCCACAACCATCTTAGAAAACACTCCCACTGACTGGAGGACAATCATACAAGTTATTTTTTTCTTTTTCACACATATTGTTGCATAGATGGTGCCTATAACAGTGCAGTGTAGCACACATTTACATATAAAGCTATGGTTGCCCTGAGAGGTCAAACACAAGTAGAAAAACACTGCAAAAGCATACAAAATACAACAGAAGTTGATTAAAACACAACAGCTGTAATAAATAATAAACATAATAGGATTTTTTTTTTTATCTCACAAAACACAATGGAAGTGTTTCTGGGGACACAATAACATGTTTCCCCAGATAAAGTTATGGAAGTTACAGTCACTACAAAAATACTAAGAACTGCACTGAGACATAAAAGAAGTGGAGGATTCATCAGTGTTGTGAGGGAGAAAAAGGTGCAGGGTAACGTGTGTTTGTGAACTGTAAGAACATGTTTGCTGTTACAGTCAGCTTGTCACTTCCACAGCTGCTCCATCATTTCCTGGTGTTTTCTTAAGTTGCATGTATTTGACCTGTCAGGGCCAGCGTACAAATCCCCTTTGGGCATGTGTGCAGAGCTACCTGGTGTGGCAACCCCTTGTGGTACAGGAGTAGCTAAAAGCAGCTATGGTCTCACAGATGCCGTCATTACTGCAGCATATACTGTAAAATATATGTTTGATACTGAAATATTCCGCCACATGGGATTAGAAGAGCAACCAAAGTAAAGTTTAATTTTTAATTGATATTTCTGATTTTTCAACAAATTCTCCAGCTATGCTTAATCTGGCCTGCAGGCTGCTTCCAGCTTTCCTCTGTGTAATCCCTGAGTGTTGCTAGCACAATTTGTGAGAAAATCAAAGCTGCATTATTTTGCTTTGCTTGGAAATTTGTGCTACATACTATTAAATGTAATTGACATATTTAACTAAATGAAACAAATGAGAAAATGGCTTATAGTTCAATGTGTGTAACTTTAACGCTTGATTTCATTCCTCAGCCTCGATGGTTGGTTTACTGCAAACACCTCGCTAAGTGTTCACAGATGGTGTGAAGCTGGCAGACATAACTGTTCATGCCAAACACTTTTTCAAAGTCATGGAACTTTGGATGAGAAGGTTTAACTTCACTTGGACACACGCACAGGCAGACAGAAGGAAATATTTCTATGTGGAGGGTTAATTGGCAAGGAATACAATCTGTCTTTGAGTCCCTCGGTCTCATGCCTTTTTCTCTCCCTGCATCACTCCACCCCTCCCTTCCTGTCTCTTTCTTAACAAGTTACCAGGAAAAAAAAAATGTGTTTCCAATTAGGTGCGCAGGCATAAAGAACAATTCTTGACAGGGTATACTACAAGAAATGTCTTTGGTAGGAGGACATTTACATCTTTCAATAGGCTAGCATTTTTACATGATAGCTTACAAAATGACAAAATAACAGCACTTATTGCCAATAAAGTTTCACATGCACTAAAATCAAGGTCAGGCCCAGGCTTTATTGAGTCAGGATGCCACACCTTTTAGAAAAAACATAACACATTTATGCAGATTTGACATATTAGACACCTTCTTTTCCCCGTGGTTTTGGTTCTTCCCAAAATTCCAAAACTGCAGGATCACATTCAGTTTATAGCAACATAGGCGTGTTCACTGTGTTTTTATAAATGGTGTGAAACAGTGTGCATCAGGCTTTGGTGGGTGTGTCAGAAGTGTGACTCCCACTCATCCAAAGCAATACTTAAACCCCTCCTGTTCAAATTCAAAGAGCTGCCGTAGGTGCGATCTTGTAACCTATTAGCTACATGCTAATGTAGCCCCTAAAGGCAAGCAATTCTGGCCTTATCCCTGATTTAGACTTCTGCAAGGAAGCTTTATAGCACCTCTGACATAACCTACAGAGGTGGTCTGCATCATTACCATCCTTTATGGTTGTATGTGGTGCATTATGTGATAATTACCTTGTAGCTGTGTCATGTTTTACATGCAATGCCAACCACAATAGAAAATACTAGGACCTTGTGGAGAACTGTGGCAAGTTTTTTCTTTCAAAGACAGACATATTTCTCTCACACTTTATTCTACTTCTTTGTACATTTCCTCACATCTGTTCTGATAGTTTTGGCATTATCCCTCTGTAAATTTGCTGACCTTTGTAAGTCCTTTTATTGCCACTATGATTGCATTGCTAGAATGTGTAGTTACTTTTCCAGAAGGGTGCACGCCAGGTCGCCAGGGTATGAGAGGGGTTTGCAGTTGCAATATACCTGCAGCATAGATTTCACTCTGAAGCATAAATCTTCAGTTACACTTTAGTTGTCGGACATATACTTCCTGTTCCATCTGCCAGTCAAAAAAAATCTTCAAGCAATAGCAAATGTTTACAAGACAAGTTTTTGGCATGTGCATGCCGTCTTTCCCATAGACATGTTTACTTGACCTACAAGTAAAGCATGGATACCACAAAACTCCTGGTACCAAACAGCTGGCCTACAGACTCATATACAGAATATGTTTATAGAGAAGACTTACATAGCATAAGGTGGTCAATACACCACAACTTAATGATTTTCTATTATAACTCACAAAGCTCTATTTCAAATGAAATGCAGTTATTAGGCAATTCTGACAAATAGACATACCTTTTTCTTTGCAAGCTAGTAAGCTACCAGCTAATGCATACTCAATCTACTTGTTTAGCTTTATGGCTCACTAAAGAGAAACTTGTGATAGCATCCTGGTGAAAGGATGCTATACCCAAAGCACTGTGTCATTGGGTATATAGTGTTTGCTATATACTATATATATAGTGCTATATCACTTGGATTATGGAGGGACCTTTCAAGAAACCCCTCAGTATAAGCTCTGGGAATGAAGTACACAGTGCTCTGTGACGCACTCAGCTGTATTAAGGCTGCTTGAGGATGGCCGCACACTGTATTTCAGTGTGCGGCCATCACCGTGTTTGCAGGTTTTAGCTGTAGCTGAGTGTCATCTTGTTCTCTAAATGAAATTGTAATGTGCATAGTCTGTTTGTGTTTGCTTGTTTTGTGAACGTATGCCCGCCCTGTCCTGATAAAAGATACGGCATTTCTTTCAGCGTGTGTGCTTGTGCGTGTGAGTGACGTCACGTGCAGACAAAGGTCCCGTCCTGTGCAGTCTGTGTGGCAGTCTGTCGGTCAGAGAGACAGAGGGCGAGAGAGAGAGAGAGCCGCGCCAGCGCAGAGAGGCACGGAGACGAAGCGGAGAGCGTAAACGCTTCGACATCTGGGGGGAAATTAAAACAACTTGCATTTTCGAAAAAAAACAAAATCGGGACATAGTGGTGGGAAAATTTGACCGATCTTTCGCTTTTTTCCCTTGCACGGACATAAAATGAAAGGACTACCTGGCTGCATGTTGGATTTTAAATCTTATATTACACCGCTGCGGCTTTGACTTCAGAGTTGCGCAGGCAGAGTCTGTATGAGTTGTCTGTTGGAGGAATTTTAGACACCCCGGATCAAACTTCAGTTGGACATCCAGGAACCAGTCAGGGAGTAAGCTAAACCACCTACCCTCTGCTCTCACTGCATGCAGGACACTGTAAGTATTTAATATCTTATCTTCACCTTTGATAGATTCCCGCACAATTTAACATTTGATACATAGAGGGGGGTAAATGTATAGGTTTATGTGGACCGCTGTGTGCTACTGTGCACATATGCCTAACGTGGGCATCTTTTCATAATCAAAAGTTTACCTGCCACGTAGACGTGGCGATAGAGCAGTCAGTTCAGATAAAGGCTTTGATGGTATTAGCAGATGCCTGGAGCCCCTCAGCGCACCGTTATTTCAACGGGAGACGCGCTGTTGTGCGTCTATAGAGGATGTGAGAACAGGGACGCGGCTGGAATGAAGAACTTGTTGCGCCAGAACTGGGCTCATTATCAAACTCTTGGACTGGAACAACACTTGTAGATGGGAGTGAGCGGAAATAAAATAAATGGGCGTTGGGTGTAGGAGTTTATAAAGGCTGACATGTGTTTAGATTTTCCACGCTGATCTCGTTCTTATGATCTTATTTTAGATTTCTCTATCGAATCTCTGTGTCTTCCTCCCCCCAAATAAAATCTAAACTCATGCTAACCAGCATCAGTTATTCAAGGGAAAACACTTGTGCTGACAGTGTGAGTACTACAGATGACCAAACCACCACCAGCATGTTGAAGCATTTCTTGTGGTGCTGGCGTCTTTCCAAAGAAAACGCCTCGACTCTGTCTTCTGCCGGCAGGAGTCAATCCACCCTACTCAAACCCTAAAAATCAACTGTAACTGCTACAATTTTAGCAGACTTTAGTAACACGTTTGGGAGACAAAGTGATTTAGTCATTCCTCAAACACAAGATAGTTCATTTTACCTGTATGAATTTAGGGTAGACAGGCTTCACCTGTAATGGCAGAGATCGATAGCTCAGAGCTACAACTTGTAGTCTAAAAGTCAAAAGGAGCAATAACTCCAACATCTTAACACCAGCTGGGATGGGATGCTTTTTTCATCCGGCAGGTTCTGATCAGATGCTATGCTGTTTGTCAGTCATGATAAATCATGCATAACAAACTGGAGATAACTGTACATGAAACAGCTCTTGTGGGGATCTTGGTGACTGTCATCAGACAAAAGCACACCTTAAAAGCTCTGTTTCTGTTACTGGCACTGTGAAACACTCTTAATGAAAAATAAAATCTGAATTTGCCTTGAGACCTGTGGGATTTAATTTAGAACAGGTTTGCTCAAACTTTAACATGCCCAACAATTAAGCTGAATTAAGATGCTCTTGATGATATGGGGGAAATAAAGCTATTGATTTCTGTCCTTCCTTGAGTTTTCTTAGTCAAAACTCCCCGTGGCAAATTTCCATTTGAACATGAACCATTTCACATGATAAAAAGCATAACTAAGTACTTTTATGTTTCCTGAAAGGGCTCTACTGAGCCACATACATCTGGTTTGTCATCAATCTCCGCAGACCTCAGGGATGGATTTCTGTTACCTTAGCCTGGGTCATGCATTCAAATAAACACAGTTGGCTGTGTTTTTGCTTGGAAAGTGACAAAAGACTTCACAGCTGTGTTGCTGATGTGATTCTTTTTACTGGCTTGTTTTAGTTCCTGTTACTGGAAGTTTGCTCATTATATGCCCATTCCTTCCAAAGTATTATTATTGTTTTGAAGAATATTAGACACCCCCCCCCAAAAAACAAAAAAAACCAAAAAAAACCTTGAAACTTGACCAGAACAGTTAGTTTATTAAGTTCATGACCTTCCTTTTTTTATCAAAGTTTCCACACGCACCCAAGATATGTGATAAGACCACAGAGTTTCTGTGTCATCAAAGTCAATTTGAAAAAAATGTGCTTGATACATGCTGTCACTCCCTTTTGATGTTCCCTAATTAACACTAATTTGGGACTCAAATGGTGTCTCTGTGTCTGAGTGGGTGTGTTTATTTGTGTGTTCACAAGAGAGATGAGACCACTGCTCACCTACCACCCGCTGTCACAGGTCTCAGGGGGTCTTTGATGCGCCAGAGAGTGATAGGACCATTAGCACCCCTGAAGAGAGATTTGAAATGACTTTAAAGCAACTTTAATCATGGATTCTACATTCTCAACATTTCTTACAGTCTTAAGCAACCAGAATGTAAGATTTGTCTTTAACAGTTTGTTGAATTTTGATTTTGTTTTATTTATTTATTTGATAAGTTAGGTTTAATTTTGACACCCATTTTAGTCTGATAATGAAAGAACCAGGAGATAAATCCAACAAGCACAGTGGTTCTGATACTGTAATATGTACAAAAGGTCATTTTTTGAACATTTATTTTCTGGGAAATTCTTCTTCAGTAGTGCCATGACCCATGTAGTTCTTATTTATTGAACTAGGCCAGTTTGTTCACTCTCCATACGGCGTATTTCAGTCATTCTCAAGTACAAAAAAAACATTCGCAAATAACGGCACCTTTTTTCATTCAGCATCATCTTATAGTAACAAAAATAACATTGTCAAGTCACTCTGTGACAGACAATCCAAATTCATACAGTGCAACATTTTACAGCTTACACGGCTACTGTAGAGTGTTGTAAAATTAAGACACAACTCAAGAGAGAGATGATAGTGAATTACAATAATAAGAAAGAAAAACTAAGATAACAAAGTGTAAAAGACTTATAATGGCCTTGTATAAAAAACAGTTGATAATGATTTAAAGTGACAGCGTTTGAGTGCATTTGTTGAACGATGCTCTATGTATATATAGATATATATAGATATATAGATCAATTATTTATTTACTAGTCAAGTGCACTCAAAATATAGGTAAAGCCAAGGCTCAGAGAGGCACCTCGGGTTCCTAGTCCTTAAAGCTGTTGTTGATGGATTTGATGGGGTTACAGAAACGTACTCATCTGAAAGTCATTCCAGAGAAGTTGATTCTTTTGACTTCTGACCTCTTTTATCAAACTAAACAGAACTCCCATTGCAAAGACTTACTGTCTCCCCTGAAGATGACTGTTTTATGTTTCCCCTCATGAGCTTTGACATCCGTCAAAAGACTCGGTCCTTGAAACATCTGTGTTGTGATTACTGAAACCATGATTTCTCCTCCCCCTATTCTAAGGAAATGCATTCCACCCATTCTTGCTGCTTAGGTCCAGATTGTTTCCGCATTCATGCAGGTAGCAGATTCACATTTAGTGAGCAGTTGCTGCAGAAAACAAATTTCTTCAAGGGCCATTCAAACAAGGAAGTAATTCATACTAGTCTTTAACCCATTCACACTGCTATGAAAAATTTACGCAAAATAGAACACATAGTTATACAGTTTTACAGTCACTAATACTCTCTCTCAAGTTATCTTGACTTTTGCTTGCATACACATGCATTCTTATTAACATGGACTACAGACATTATGCTCCTCAGTGTCTGCACAGTCCTTGACCTTTGCACAGCTTTAACATTTAGGGCTATGCATCACATTAATGTTAGGTAAGATTAGAAAAGGCCAACAGTTGAGTCATTACTGTGTTATAGCAGCCAAAAACATTAAAGAATAACCTAAAACAACAGTAAGCTAAATGCAATTGCACATAATGAACTTAATTCATCAACATTTTTAAATGACGCAATAAAGACCTTAAATCTAAAATGAATACAGGATAGCAGATATATTTCAATATCTGCTACTGTCAATAACACAGACGATATGTGAAAACAACTCTCAACAACTCTCAAACTTCAACTTGTTCCTGGTTCTGGGATCAAGTAATTATAGCTGGTTGGTATAAGTATTGGGAGGTTTTGTCAGTTTTTTAAAGAGGCCTGCTATGCAGAACTGGAGATAAAAGATTTTTAAAGTTGACCAAAGCTCATGACAAATTGCTGTGATTTTTTGTTGTTGTTCTGTACTGCCAAACGGCGTTGCACAAAGCAACATTTTAGCATCAATGTGAGATAGCGTTTGGCATTCACAGTGGTTTTTAATTTTAATTTGTTCATATAGGACCTTTTGAAAACATTTTCTTAGCTATTCCTTTGACTTTTACTTGACAGACTTTGCTCATAACTACTTATTTGGAGGCAGTCATGTGTTTTTCTCAATATATGTAGCCATTTGTTCTGTTTATGCACAGGGAGCTTTGTTGCCATCTTCTACCTCTACCATCATTTTTTTTTTAGATAGATAAATGCAAAAAACTAATTGTCATTTTGACAAGAAACTGACAACTGTCAGATTAACACTATAGTGGTTGCGTAGCTACAAGTGTTACACACTGAATGCTGTTTAGGAAAGTAAATATATTTGATATTAATGTAGTTGCTTTATATTCCAAACGAACTTCAGATTACATCATGGCATGCTGGAAACATTCATAAATATTTAAAGAAAGCAGATTTACACAGTTTGATAAATCTATACACAAACTGCTCACAACTATCAGTGTGTACATATTATTATGCTGTCGTCTAAGGTGTTGCTGTGTCATTCCACAGTTTAGCTAGTGCTGACAGACGTAAAGAAAATGGATGCGATATTTACCAAGAAAGATTACATGAATTAGGTTAGAATACACAAGCACTTGCACAAGGGGTAGATGTGTATTTATGCATGCAGTCTATGTTTTGGCACTCCAAAATATGGAACAATAACACTCTATTACCACTTTATTTACAAGTTCTTCTTTATTGAGAGGCAGACATTAAGGAGGTACAAGGATAATGGTCAGTGTGACCGAATGTCAAGTGTTCATCCATGTGATGTTTTCATTGTCAGGAGCTCAACCCTCAATGATGCAGTACTGTAGGCTCGTGCTGCCAGACACTGCACCACATCAGTGAGAGACAAACACATGCGATGGCTCTCATGCTAACATGGTTCAAGACATAGATCCTGCACTTACCACTTATTTCCCTAATGACCTCTCATTAACTTCCTTCCTTGCAACATATCATGTGTGGCTCTGAAGCAGAAGAGGGTTACAATCATTTAAAAGGTGTCTGAAGTCAATCACACATAAAAGAAAGAGGAACTAAGAAACACCAAAATGAGGAAATTATTTTTCAACCCAGCACAAATGACTCTTGACTCATGACTCTTTCTGTGGGTACCGTATTAGTATGATTATTTGGTTCTGTACTTCAGCACATTCGTTTGAAGTGAAACAATGACACTGACCTTTTTTTCAGATGTTACATAACATTGATGGCTTCGTCAGTCTTTTAAAGGATTATAATTCAAAATTCAGACACATTGCCCTTACTTCAGTGCTTCATTCAGCCAAATTATGGTAAGGGCACAATAATTAAATTCAGTTGAATTGCCCCAACGTAAAATCTCTGAAATATTTGAGAAAAATTCCAACAACCATCTGACCCCCTATGATCAAGTACTAAAACTAAGGTAAAACCTCCCTTTAATAGGAAGAAACCTCCAGCCAAATCAAGAGTGGCAGCCCTCTGCCACGAAAGAGAAAAGAAGAAAGAGAAGAGAAAAGAGAAAGAGAGCATAGAGAAACAGGACAAAGTACCGGCTGAGTGAGAGAGGAAACAAACTGTGATGATATGCTGCAGTGGTATATAAACTTTTGGGGATTGAAAAGAGGTGAGTGGAGAAGGCGTGCATCACTGTGAAATTCATGAAAACTTGCAGCAGTCTGAGCCTATAGCAGCCTACCTAAGGAATGGTTCAGGGTCACTTGATCCAGCCTGTAATCTATATGCAAAGAGGAAAGTTTGAAGGGTAATCTTAAAATTAGAGAGAGTGCCTGTCTCCTGAATCCAATCTGTGAGCTGGTTCCACCGGAGACTGGCTTGCTAGCTGAAGGCTCTGCCTCGCATTCTACTTTTAGAAACTCTCAGAACCCCACGTACGCCTGCAGTCCGAGAGCGAAATGCTCTTTTAAAACAATGTGATGAGGTCTTTAGAATATGAGGAGCCCTGATTATTCAAGACTTTGTATGAAATCAGAAGGAGTTTAAATTTACGGAGAAGGAGTATAAATAAATGTATTTATTTATATTTATAGATATTGTTCTTCTCTAAATTCAGAAACTCTAAAAAAGAAGCTCTACATATTTTTTGTGGGTATTAAATGACATATTCTGACTGAAAATGACTCCCATATTACTCATAGTGTTACTGGAAGTATCTAATCAGCCAATTACGTGGCAGCAACTCAAAATAAGAAAGAAAGGTAATTGAATCCTGTGAGTTAAGAACAGGAACCAGGGCTACAACTCAAACAGGCTTACCAAAATTGGACAAAAGAAGATTGGAAAAACTTTACGCAGTCTAATGAGTCTGAATTTCTGTTGGATCATTTCGATGGCAGGGTCAGACTTTTCTTAAATCCTTTTAAAACCATGGTTTACCAGTCTTCCAGTGGGATAACACTCCATGTCACAAAGCTCAAATAATTTCAAATGGGTTTCTTGAACATGACAATGAGTTTACTGTACTCAAATGGCTTCCACTGTCACCAGATCTCAATCCAACAGAGCACTTTTGTGATGTGGTGGAATGGGATATTCCCATTAAGGAAGTGCATCTGAAAAATCTGCACCAGTGTGATGCTATCATGGTACTATGGACCAAAATCTCTGAGGAATGTTTCCAGGACCTTGTTGAAGCTCAGTCATTAAGAATTAAGGCAGTTTGGAAGGCAAAGGGGATCTGGTATCCAATAAAAAGGTATCCAGTGAGTATACACAGGTAAGATACAGACATATACATACATTTATGCATAAATAGATATAGATATATGCACAAATTAACTGATCATTTTAAATTATGACCACATGCACACATTTGTTTTTACTCAGTGCACAGCATTAATGGTTTTGACAGGCCAGGTCATTAAAGTGATGAATTTGAAGAACACTTTTGAGTCAAACCCTGAAATCTCTGCAGACCACACTGACGCAATCCCATATTGCATCTGAGCTCTGGTGATGTAATCTGTGGACTCTGTCTCTAATAGCACAATTTCATTAGCGAACACGCCCAAAATCCAGAAAAAAAAACCCCAAATAAAAACAATAACAAACTAATACAAAAAAAAAAAAAAAAAAAAAAAAAAAAAAAAAAAAAAAAAAAAAAAAAACGAAAAATATTAAAAA
>VURO01051046.1:0-14099 GCA_015108175.1 Pelvicachromis taeniatus | reverse complement strand
GTGTGTGTGTGTGTGTGTGTGTGTGTGTGTGTGTGTGTGTGTGTGTGTGTGTGTGTGTGTGTGTGTGTAACAACAAGTTGTAATTTAGTGGTAGTGTCCTTTGCTGAAGGATGGTAGCTGGATTAAAATGCTTCCCTCATTGCTAAATATATAGAAGACAGAGGCCACACACAGACCAAAGTCTTGACATGTAGACTTATGGTATATCTAATTCTGATGCAGTCGTGTTTTGGACGATGCATATATTTCTGCCCATGATTTACGGCTGTATTATTAGTCTAGAGGGTAATTAAAGGTTAAGGAAATAATCTAATCAACTCCGATTTCACGCACACCAGAGTTGTTGCTGTTAGTGTGTCATTTTCCAGGTGAGTCATCTAAAATGAATGTCACTCAAATAATAACAGAAAATATCAGATACTGCAGTCATTGCGAGTGAGGGAGTGACTGGATGCTAATTTTGAAGAAATATATTGCACAATGACTGGAGCTGCAAAAGAAAACTTCTTTGAGCAGAGCCAGTGATCAACAGCTCTGTTTACTCTCCGACCGCACCAGCTATGCTATATCTCCAAATGTCTTCCAGGAAATATATTTGGATGTGAGCTGTTTGTATTAGATTAGATAAGCTGCATTAGTGGAGATACAGAATTTTAATAGAGCACATTTGTTTTACATTGGCCAACAAAGGCACATTAGTTGTCAGTCAGCACTTGTTTACTGGCAAACAGCACAATGTAGATTATTCTCAGACCTTAATAGGTCCACAGCGGGAAACAAACATAAGCATCTGAAGACAGTGAATTCTTTTAGAAAAACTGTTGTTTGGAAAATCAGACTCAGTGAAATACTAAGAGGCAATCCTGTCTTTGTACTTTATTATTTATTATTTATTTTTTTATGAACGCTCCATAGTTTTTTGAAAGTTTATTGTTAAATTGTTGCTTAACATAAGCAGGTGAAAACTGACAACTGAATAGAAACTTTATTTTAAATGACCCAAAAAGACTCTTGTATGAGTTGCAAAGAAAACCAAATAATACATTTTGATTTCTATCAATTTCTACATGTACTTCTGTCTTTTTTATCTTGTTTATTTTTTTCCTCCATTTCTATGTTTCTGTTTTTCCACTTTACTTTTACTTCTCCCTGAAGTAAACTCAGGGATTCAGCAATTATTCAATGCAAACTCCATCTGTGACTGTTGTCTCTGTGGAAATTGAATTTTTTCTTGCACACTTTCTCTCTCGTTTGCACACAAGCACACACTAACCTAACAGTCGAACTATGTTTGGATGGTCAAATGCGGCCATGAGTGCTGCCTCTCTCTGGAAGTCATTCTGCATGTCAGCTGAGGCTTCCTCCTTCAACATCTTCACAGCAACCATTGTGAAAGACTCCATGGGTAGCAGGCCTGGAGCTCTGAAACAGACACACACAAAGATATTCATGAACTGAGTGCGAAAATATTATTTTATCAGTATCTGCATTGTATTGTTAATGATTTTGTCGCTAATACATAAACCAGACTTTTGTAACCATATGTTTCAAATGTGTTTTTTAGCTTTACCCACAAGTATTTCAGAAAAACAATGCAGCTATCTAAGTGGGAGAAATATGCATAAACACATATTTATACATAAACACAATAGGTGTACAGAGAAATACTTCCTCTGTTGGCTCAGGTGCAAAATTATGTTTCCTAAAGTAGATATAGTGTAGACACCAAAAAAAAAAAAAAGCAATGCTATATTTGAAATTCCTGGCCACACATACACTGTAGAGTCACACACAGTACAAACACAGACTGAAGCGCTGATGTCAGAGAAAAAGTTATTTTTTTTCTCAGGTCGAAACAGGAAGAGTGAGTGTGTGTGTGTGTGCGTGTGTGCGTGTGTGTGTGCTGCGTCTGTGTGTGTGTGTGCTCGCGTGCTTGCGCACGTGTGTCTAGGTGTGTGTGTGTCACAAATGATTAAATGCACTCTATAGTGCACACACAGGAAGCAGCCTGCATTTGCTTTTGGATTTAGATTTCGATGCATATATTCCATTGTACTAATGAATTGACATACATACTGTGTATTTCATGTGCACATAAGTTTACTCCTGTGAAACTCCTGTTATGGAGGTTGCTTATAGTAGTATAATCATACAAGTGTGTACATTAGAGTATGTGTTTGTGTGCAAGTCACTGTGTGCATTATGTTCCCAGAGGTGTATAAATACTGCACCTTTCTAATTTTCAGTGAGGGATTATCGTCTAGCCTAAGGACATCTCTCAGATTTGACTGACTATGCACTACAGGTGGTACTGTCATAATGCTGAATGCTATTATTGTACTGCTCTGTGATCAAGCTATCATATGATGTGATTTGATGCCTCCATTTATCTATTGCATTACTTTCATGTGGCATCTTAAATGCTGTGAGTTGACTTGTTCTAATCGTGTTACTTACAACACAGTGGGGAATTCTATTTAAATTGAGATTGCTTTTCTCTCTTGTATTAATAAATTCATGTTTTACTTTTCAGAACAAGCAGTTGAGCATTGAGCTTTACATTCTTGATTTTCTAGCACAGTCATGACATTGTATGCGTGACAAGGCTGTGGTGCGTGAATAAGAGGGACTCTAACAAAGATAGGAAATCTATATCTAGAATATCTAAACTGATTCACTTCTGCTGTCCTGAATTCTTGGCTGTGATAGAAAACAGCTGATTGTAAAACCGTGTGTTCAGTAAATCTTGTCAAATACAAATAACAAATAACTAGATTTGGGTTTTTTTATTGAGCTACTAAAAACAGTCAAAGAGTGGTTTGATAAGCTTTAGTGACTCTGCTTTATGTTTGTTTCATGAAAACACGCCACAGTGTGTCAACATGAATTTAAACAGATCACACCAATATTATAACATTCTGACCGATAACAAGCGCTGCAAACCTCTGATAACTGCTATCTATCAAGCCTAACAAAATATAAGATTCGTGCTATGACAGATTTATGACTTTTTAGAAATAAAACTACCATGTGGCACTGCTCCGGTATTGAGTGTGATTAAAGAGATAAGTTTGCAACATTCATGTGTTGCTGTAAACAGGCTCAGTGTGCAGTGAAAGTGACACCTGTAACAGCTTGCCTTGTGACTTTGTGAATGACGCAGCAGTTCTCAAAATGACCAGTGACCTTGTTTAGCCATCCCATCCTTCTCCCTGTCCCAGTCCCGTCTCATTCCCTTACCCTTTTCCTCTGCCTTAGACATATCGCATCATCAGCTTAGCCCCTGCCTGTGATTATAATTATGACATGGCAATATTAAATATTAGTGTGCAGAAGCAGTGCTGCGCTGGAAAAAAACATCCATTTCATGCTTCCCCTTAATCTTTCTTTTTATCATATTTGTTCATTTCTGCTTTTGTTGTCCAGTCAGATGGATACATTGAAAAACCCGGTTCTCTCTTCTTTCTCACCTGGCTTGGAAAACTCGTCCGAAGGCTCCTTCCCCAATATCTCGGACATATTGAATATTATTCCGGGGATACTCAAGGGCCAACAGTTTTGTGTTCAGCAGCAGGGGAACACGCTGGTACATGGGGTTAGGGTGGAGTCGATCGAGCAATAACTCTGATGGAAGAGCGTTCAACATCGGGGTCTCTATTACTCTTCTAATGAAAAAATAAATATAAGCGTGAGCGTAAAAAGGATACAAACAGACAAAAGATAAAGAAACATATTCCATCTTTATCATCTTTCTTTTACCTCTTCCGATTCCTCAGTTGCTTCTTCCATCTGCGGCAGCCAAGAATGATAACGGCGAGAAAGACTGCAGTTGCAAGAGCAGTCAGGATAACGACAATGACAGACATTGAGTAAGCTGGAGATGATGTTGTGGTCACGGGAGGGAAATGAGGGGTCTGGTGAGGGTCTCTTGACTCTGGCTTCATTACTTAAAAACACAGATATGGGAAAGTCACTAAACTTGGACGTTCATTTATTCAAATTTTACTTTATATTGGTGTTAACCGACAAATCCAGAACTTTACTTTGGAAAAATCAAATCATGAAAATCTAGATTGTGCAGCGTAAATTTTAGCTACTACTATTTAGTCTACTGTAGGTTAATTTTTGGTTTTGAGTGTAAGAAAAACAGGAAATGTAAACAGGTGAAGTAGGGAAAAAAGCTCTGAATGCGGAGGGCAGTACCTGATGCTATGCTCGTTTCCCCACACTGTGGCACGGCACAGTACTCCCACCGTATGTTCGAATTTAAGGTAAAACACCAGGGCTTGTCACTGATTCCTCCGGGGTTCCTGCAGTGATTGGCTGAATTCTTCAACTCTGGAATGACATCCACTGACAAATGGTGCTGGTGGGGAACCTGCAGAACAACACATAGTAGAAAGGAAGAGGAAGAAAAGAATGTAAAGATCACAAAAAAGAGAAATGCTTTCTCAGGCTGTTCCCACTAAGAGGAATAAAATATTATCAAAAAAGAAAAATCACCAACATAAATACTGTAATAAGGAAGTTAAGTATCCTAATTGGTGAATAAACATGCCTGTGAGTTCAGGGCTGGAGTCTGTGTAATGCATGATCTCTTTTCCGTTCTGCTGTTCTGGGGGTGGTAAAGAGGAAATCTACCTTTGCTGAGGGATCAGTTCTAGTTTTCTGTAAGAAAGAATTGATTTGGATTGATAGTTTTTAAAACTTGTGAGTCTCAAATCAAAAGTGAAACTAAGATGACCTTCCAAATATTTCTTTCAAGCCCTGTTCTGTGTAGTAAGGTTACAGCTGAACACCCACGGGCTATTGTGAGGGACATTAGGGGTTGCATGACTGTTACTGGAATCTACACTGCCAACTTAAATATGGAACATCTGGTGGGCTTGTATGTCATGAGCTTTAATCATGAAAAGAGCAATGGCCAACTCTATCCCAAGAGACACGGAGACATGAACTGAAAATGTTGGGTTCAACACATGCTGCTGTAGCTGAACGTGTGAAGTCAACTGCATGGTGTTGATTCCTAAATTGTGCCAGGAATGCCTTAAAACAACAAGTCTTCGCACTAGAATGACAAGTTAGACCATTTGTCGCCGCCTTTCAAGATAATACAGTGACATTTGGGAGGAAATGGGATGCGAGCCTCCATTGTCAAAGTGCAACAATTTGTACAACCAACCATCCTCCCCAATCTTCTTCCTGCAGGCATTTTGCAACACTATTCTGCAACACTCTAGATCCATAGAGAGAGAAGATTTCTAGCAGAAAAGGGGGTTTTGGAGCATAAACAAATGAGCTCTGCTGGTAAGTAATCCCCAGCAGTGGATCAAGTTGCATTTCCTGTAAGAAAGAGAACTCGGCCTTCTTTAATGTTTAATTAGAGGCCACTATGTTATTATTTTATTATGATTCTTTGGGCGAGTAATATACATACCATGAGAATGACAGTGTTATATAGTATGTTTAATTCATTAGCAAAGTTTTCCTCTGCAATAAAGTTGTGAATCATCGTCTGCAGTATTCCTATGACTCAGCACAAAATGGCACCAAAGTTACTCCATCCATGTATCATGTACTTCTACAGTTTACATGTTTATGCTGAAATGTGATTTTTATGAGAAAAAGAAGTAATTCTAAGCAGAATACCATATGTACTGGAACATTACAGAGTTCTGCTTGTTTCCTACACAACTCATCGAGCTGATTAGGGATCATTTGTATTACAAAAATATTTATGTAAAGCATATGCTCTCTGATGTGTGGAAGATAGAAGACAAAGGATGACTTTCAACTCACACATCAGTTAGTAATCTTAAGTTGTCATTTTTACAAATACAAAAAACGAGTGCCTAATAGTCCTGTGGCACGCTACTGAAAACTGTTAAAAGCTTTGTTAACTGTTAAAAGCTCCTACCTTCACACAGAAGGTGAAAACTGTCACAGGCTGTGAATAATACGTTTAACAGAGTGATTTTACTTTAGGTTGTATGTGGAGTTACTTTCAACAAGAAAAAGAAGAAAAAAAAGATGAAACTATAAAACAAGAAATCCAAAGGTGCATAATTTACCCCTGGAGGTATACCACATAATGCATTAAAGAAATGTATTATCTAGCCTACAATGCATTTTGGATGATTATAGTTATTAATCTGACATGTGAAACCAACATTTTAAATGACAATAGTTTTGTCATTCAGTTAAAAAAAGGAGAAATTCATGGCACAGTTATAATTGATGAGTTCCTCAATGTTAACATTGCGTTATATTTGTGGTTAAACCATGCGCAGCTTGCTGCAGTCTTCTTCTAAATATAAGGTGTCGAAAGTCATGAAAGTAAAAAATTATAAAAGTAAACAGGAGACAAAGGAAACAGGTGGTAAAATGGGAGGGGGGGGGGGGGCTATAGGGCTAAAGCCCCCCCACATCTTTTTGTTTTTTTAATTTTGAAATCTGGACTTTCCCATATGTACCTCAGTGGTTTGGTCAGTTGCCTAACATTCCCTTACTTTCCAAACTTAAAACAAAGGATTTGTCAGACTTTACGTGCTGTTGTAACCAGACTATATTTTTATTTATCTTTACTCTGTCATCTTGTACTTCGGTGTGGCTGTCATTTTGTTATGGGGCAGCTATTTTATCCCTATTGCCAACCCATGTATCACACTTGGGGTGACTCTTAGTTTAACACACACTAATTTCACACTGATGTTTATATTTAACACAAATGTGTGATTTTATATAATAAAATGACAAAGAGATACAAGTAAATGTATGAACTTGTAAAGTACAGATCCCCAACCATCGAGGTCTATCTGAAAACATCTACTGAAAAAAAAAATGGTTGTTGAGTTCAACATTTTGCAATCACATTAACATTGCTTTGGGAGAATTGTTACAAGAGACATTACCCCAGTGATGCTGGTATTACATGCTGCTTACAAGGAGGAAATGAAAGCTTTGGTGCTGGCCAAGAACTTTAGCTTAGTCATCAAAATGATTCCATCATGTTTAACAGCTCACCTTCTGACTTATGCTCAGCCAGGACATTATATCAGAAAGTTCCAGTCTTTTCCTGGAAGCTGCATGGGCTAGAGCCTAACTTCCTGATGTCACTCTATCTTCTTAATAGCTTCAATCCTATTGTCCTAGTGCAGACAACACACAGCACTGGTTTGCTAAGCCCTGCTCCCTTTAGTGCTTCTGCACTTACTACTTACCAAGCCCTCTGTTTTCCGGTAACACTTCTGAAGTTTATGACGTTAAAGGCAGACCTGCCACAATTCAAGACTATGGTATTAAAAAACACACACAAAAATCCAGGCTTCTTCATTTGTACAATATTAAGTCTACACACAACATTGCACTTAGTCCAATCTGTTCTAAATGGTAAAGGAGCTAACATTTTCCCTAATGGATTAAATATAATAATTTTAAAAATCTTCAGGAATGAATCTAGAATACAAGACTTGTAAGAGACCTTGACTACTTTCTATCTTAGAAAAGAAAAGATAAGACTTAATAAGCACCAAACTTGGTATATGTGGAATCGACTATTGTTCTTATCATAGTGCCATGCATAGAGCTTAGATGATTAGAAAATGGAAAGGATGATGAGCACTGTTATTGTCATTATGCTATAACAGTGCACAGTGATTTAATTTCAATTCTGAAAAAAATCCATTCAAATGAGCAGATAGGATGCAAAGCTAAAGTGTATTCGTAAAGTCATACAGTTCAAATAAAAAAATAAAACACTCAGTGCCACGTTCAATTTCAGCGAATGTCTGCATTTATTTCCCACAAATGATCACCCTTAATACATGAACGCAGGTAATTTTATTATTTCTACATAACTCTCTCCAGGCTCAGGCGCGATGTGGCGATTCTTTTTTTGACATGCATTGAAATTTACCACGACAGAAGATGAGCTCATATTGCACGTTGCCACTTGTTTGTTGAATATTTTGTGAAATGAGCCCTTTACCACAGCAGGATTCAGGAGAATTTTTTGGGTTTTTTTGTAATGTTTCCAGTGCCTGCCTTTAATTAAAATAAATTGAAATTTTGCAGAGAAAGGGTGTTAACATTCTGAAGCTAAAATAACTGCACATTTAGTGGTATAGTGGTACTAGTCTTGACGTTCCCATAAATAAATGTAGCATACAGCGACTATATTTCCGCACAATCCATACACACACACACACACACACACACACACACACACACACGTGTTAAGAGTGAATATAAAACTTGCAGAATACAAAACCAAACCTATGTGTTTATGTTTACTTGTTTATATCAGACACAGTTAAATGTGGTATTCATATGTTTTCTTTGTGTGGTCTTATCGTTTAACTATGCGCACATAATTTGGGGTGTTTGTGAAGAAGAAAACAACAACAGTTCATTAGTAAGTGTAACACATAAGTGTAAGTGCTAACATTTGAGATCTGCATTAGAAAGTGAACTTTTTGGCAGTTAGCAGATAGCAGAGTATATGTGCGTGAGCAAATCCAAGTGCTCAGTGGGTGTCTGAGTGGGTGTGTGTGTGCATGTGTCTTAGTGATGGGGCATGTGGAACATATGCGTGTGAGAGCTAATTGCTTCCAGAGGCAGGATGTGACATAATGAGTCCCTCCCTCTCTGCTGACCTGGCGCGCACACACACACACACTGCACAGGAGAGTAGTAACAGTTCACCCAAACAGACCCTCTCACTGAGCAAAGCCATAAAAACATAAAGGGGCTTTTGGGCTACAGGAAGAGTGAGTGTGTGTGTGTGTGTGTGTGTGTGTGTGTGTGTGTGTGTGTGTGTGTTTAACACATTTGTGCGACTCTGTATGTGCTGGTGTTTGCTCGTGTAAGCATTTTTGTATGCTTTTCTGCTTCTGAGTAAGGGAAAGGAATGTTTTGATATAAAACTGAACACACACAACATATCAGTGAAGCTTCTTTTCTTGGTTCAAATCTGCTGAAAACACAACTACATGCCTTAGTCATCGGTCAAATCTATCCCGTTTTCTGATTACATGTGGTTGTTTTATACTTTTGCTGGTTTTATGCTTTAGTTGAAAGTAATCTAAGTAGTTTTGTAGCTTTAGGAACATTTACACAAATATACACACGGGCCACAGTACCTGTTGGCGCCACGGTTGACATGGTATCCCAGACCTGGTTACATTCACACTGCCCTGGTAAAAATGACCTCGGTCATTGTAACATGTTCCTGTTGATGTCAGACACAACAGTTTACTGTAGGATAACAATGTTAACTTTAGCAATTTAAATAATTAAATAAAAATATAAATAATAAAGTAATTCATTTTTACATTTGAATAATTATGGCAACTGATATCACAAATTCATTGTGATGTACCAAAAAACATTTTCTACTTACTTGTAATTAGATCTTTCTTTATGTCTGAAATGTAGAAAACCAGAAGATCTGTACTGAATGACTGAAACACGCAAACACAGAGATACACACACACACCTGCAGCCATATACCTCATCAGTATCAATGACCTGCAGTGTAGCAGGCCATGCTTTATTTGGCCCCAAGCACACACAACTGTACCAAGCCAACTTTCTTTTACATAATGCTTCATTTACTTTTCACAGCTGCTTATTTTGGTTTAATGAAACCTGCAGTCAGTGTTCTTTTTAAAAAAAAAAAAACAAAAAAAACAATCTTTGATTTAACTTGTGTAAAAGAACAGATAAAGCACAAGGTCAGTTTACTCTTAAAATACTTTAGTCTTTGCCCAACTCAGTGCAAGAAATGTTTCTACAAATGTTACAGTGATTAAACAAACTAATTAAACACCACTTCATGCTGTCTTACCTGCAAAAGGAACATATGTACAACCATCAGGGTCTGTGTGAAGACTTGGTAAGGTCTGACATTTTGGCATCAGTGAAATGGGAGCCTGGGACCCGGTGAGAGAGCCAGACTGGACTGAACTGCTGCCTTCTATTATCAGCCACTCCTTATGGCAGTACAGCTCCTTCACTGCCAGGCAGTGTTCTCTGTTTATGAAGAACACATAGATCAGATTCAGTGATTCTTTCTTTTGTTTAGAATGGGTCTGAAACTATGGAGGGCCAGAAGTGCCAAACTGAAATAAATAAATGCATACTTAAATAAGTAATTATTTATGCATTATTAATTAATTAGATTTTGAAATAAGTAAACAAGCTATTACATGCATAAATAATTATTTAAAAGTGATTACATGGTTTGTGTTCTGCAAAGCATCATTCATTTATTTTCTCATTTTTATTTTGAAAGGTCACAACAGACAAGACTGACTTTGAGCAAAGTGATAATATACACCAGTATATTAAATTAAATATTACTGTTTAATCAACAGACTGTTCAGCAGCTCTTTCTTGAAAACAGCATGCATGTATGTCTAACTCTCACTGAAACAAAAAGATATATCAATTGTTAATGTTAATTTATTTATTTTAACTCTAACAGGCTTTCAAAACAGTGAGCTCATTTTGTTGATTAAATATCAAAAATAGAAAAAGTGATCATTTCTGGAGCTTGCTTGAGATGAGTCACCAACATGCTAGTCCAGGTATTTCTGATCTGGTGAAAATGCTTGCATCCCCATATTAAAATATTTATTTTTAATCGAAAATAAGTTGTTCTAACTCATCTGAAAATCATGAAATAAACATGAGATAATGAATCAGTTCAAAATATCCTGAAAGTGAGACATTAAAGTTCACTTAAACTATAAAGTTATGAAGCTTAATTTAAAAGTTAGCCTAACCAGTTTGCTTCAAAATACATAAAACACTGATTTAAACCAAAACCAAGACAGACATTGTCAGATATCACATAAGTGAATTATATTACCCTCCACTGAGAGGCGGGGGTCAGTGGAGGCCCAGAACAGCGTGCCATAACCAGGCTGTTCTTATCAGCTCCGACCGCCCAGTAAACTGATAGCTAATGAGGTGAACTGACTGTTAGGTTAGGGGGATCTGACATCTCTGAAAACATTGGAGAATTTCCAGAAATAGTCTCTTATTTGATCAAAAACAAATCAAGCTAACTACTTCCTAACTAACACTACCGTCATTATCTGGGATCAATCTGTTGCAATTTGTTTTCTATGGTAACCCATCAAATGTTAGGGCCTATAGATGAGCTTCAGTGACAGTTATCGATACACTGCAGTACGGGAACAATAACATAATTAAATATGTTATCAACTAAAATGAGTTGAAATTTTAATCAATTAATGACATATTTACACAATTAATTGTGATTTTTTTAATTTATACATGTATTTCCAAGTTTAGTCTAAGGAGCTTAGGAAAGAAAAAAGCGTCTGGACTTCTCTAAGTTGCTTGAAGATGTTTCACCTCTCATACGAGAAGCTTCTTCAGTTCTAAGGTCAAATGGTGGAGAGTCCCAGATTTAAGCCTTATGGGAGTGACCCCCCCCAGAGGGACAATGGACCCCCTAATGATCCTCTGCCTAATCACAGGAGCCGAGTTGTGAAAACGGATGTAGGTCACAATCAGCCAAGGTTTCGGTGAAACAATTGTGGAACTTACGCTATTATGTGAATTTCTGAGGTCAGAAGGTCCAGAATGTGCGTGGGCGTTAAGGCGTCTGGGAAGGATCTCAAAACTGGATTATAGATGGCAGACAGTTGGTGTTATAAACCACCACCTCTGTTCAAAGATGGCCGTACACAGTGGACATAGATGGCTTCTTTCACTCAGAGGAGTGATTGAATGCATAGAGGGCTATTAACACATGGGGAATGAGAAAGGTGACTGAAAAGGAAAAACTCAGTGCATCATTGGTATCCCCCAAAGCCTAAACCTATTGCAGCATAACTAAGGGAGGATCCAGGGTCACCTGATCCAGCCCTAACTATATGCTTTAATGAAAAGGAAAGTTATAAGCCTAATGTTTAAAGTAGAGATAGTGCCTGTCTCCTGAATCCAAACTGGAAGCTGGTTCCATAGAAGAGGGGCCTGAAAACTGAAGGCTCTCCCTCCCATTCTACTTTTAAATACTCTAGGAACAACAAGTAAGCCAGCAGTGTGAGAGCGAAGTGCTCTAATGGGGTGATATGATACTAGAAGGTCATTAAGATAAGATGGGGCCTGATTGTTTAAGACCTTGTATGTGAGGAGCAGGATTTTGAATTCAATTCTGGATTTAACAGGGAGCCAATGAAGGGAAGCCAATATAGGAGAAATACGCTCTCTCTTTCCAGTCCCTGTCAGAACTCTTGCTGCAGCATTTTGGAGTAACTGAAGGCTTTTCAGAGAGTTTTTCGGACATCCTGATAATAATGAATTGCAGTAGTCCAGCCTAGAAGTAATAAATGCATGAATTAGTTTTTCAGCGTCACTCTGAGACAGGATATTTCTAATTTTAGAGATATTGCGCAAATGGAAGAAAGCGATCCTACAAATTAGTTTAATATGTGCATTGAACCCTTTTCGGAACCATGATAACCATGATTGCCTTCTTTATAGAATAACAACAAGACACAAACATCTTCTTTGATTTGGCCTCAGAGCCATGGCTTAATTATAATGCTAAAGTGTATGGTGGCATGGGCAAAGTAACATACTTATTTAACACAACTAATAACAGATAAAAGTGTTTTAACTTGATCTATTTTGGTGGGTGTGGCAGGTGTTTTTGGTTTGTTGCATATGCCGAATATAAGCCTGAACACCCAGCACCCTTAATAGGCCATGGCTTACATGCTGAAAGGGCCCCCTTACTACCTGTTGTCAGTGACACTTTTGTCATGAACAATGGTACATGTACCATTGAAAGTTGAAAGTGGGGGTTTTATTGCCAAATGTTGAGCAAATTACAACATCCGGAAATTGCTGCGATACATAGCGCGAGATATAAGTTACACACTGAAGTACCAAGGCAGCCATCCGTGGCAGGGATTAAATAGTGCATGATATCTACTACTGATCACAGTGGGCACAAAAGGTGATTGAACATGGCATGCACTATTGTTGTTGATGCCAGATGGGCTGGTTTATTTCAGAAACTGTTGCTCTACAGGCAAATTTCCCACATGCTCATACAGTATTGTATATTCAAAATAATAGCAGTACAATGTGACTAACCAGAATAATCCAGGTTTTCGGTATATTTTTTATTGCGACATGGCAAACAAGTTACCAGTAGGTGCAGTAGATTCTCAGAAAGCAAACAAGACCCAGATTTCATGATACGCACGCTCTTAAGGCTGTGCAATTGGGCAATTAGTGGAAAGGCAGGAAACTTCTACCTGGCTAGTCCATAAAAACTCAACAGAACTTTGTTACCAAAGGCAGCCTTGGCAGAGTCCAACATGACCTGGGAATGTTGTTGGCATTGTTGGCTCCTGCAACAGTTTTACAGGGATTGAATGACCCATACCAATGGGCCAATACACCTTAAATAATTCCCACAAAGCAAGTAGAGTGCCTGCTTCAAGCCCACAAAAGAGATGTGGATTTGTTAATCAAACTTTCACTCCCCCTCAAATATCCTTAAATGAAATTAAATTTAATTCAGTTTTTGTCACGTCTGGAAGCAGGCGTGGACCTAAGTCCAGGCAAATGGAGAGGAGGACGGATGATAACAAAAACGATATTTATTTATGCTGGTAAAAAAACAAAGCAAAGAGGAAGGTAACTGGATGGATGAAAAACTAACATATGAACCTAAACTGGGAAGAGCTAAGAATAATCAAAAATAACCCGAGGATGGTGAGCAGAGGCAAGGAACAGGAAACCAGGAGACACTAGGAAATCAGCAGGAGAAACGCCGAGGCAACACAGGGGATGACAAGCAGATGGAGCAATGAGGAGCAAAGGAGAACACACACTGCTGCTGTGTCCGAATTCAGGGGCTGCATCCTTCGGAGGACCCGGCCTCCGAGGTCTATGTGGGCTGGGTCCACTGAAGACCGAGAAGGCCGGAAGTGCGAGGCTTGTGAAATGGAACGGTCTAGCCTTCAGATTTGCATCACCAGCTGTTCCCACCCTTACCGCTTCTCCCCGCCCTTACCGCTTCCACCTCCTCGGTGAAATGATGGATGCAG
>VURO01051044.1:60296-100143 GCA_015108175.1 Pelvicachromis taeniatus | reverse complement strand
AAGATTACTTGCTGTTTTTAGGGCGTTTAATTAAAGCCTCGAGGTTTGATTTTTTTTTTTTTTTTTTTAATCAGTTCTGATCTTGAGAGAGTGGAGAAGCAGAAGCGGAAACTGTGCGGTGCCCTTCTGGTGTCCAGGAGCTTTACGCAGGGAGCTAAGTTACCTTCTGCACTGACGGAGACGGGAGACGCGGCGGCTGTGAAGAACTGTGCAAAATCAAGGCGGGGTTACATCTGTTTAATTCCTAAGAGGGATGCGTGTTTTTTTTTTTTTTTTATGTCACCAGTGTAAGTGAAACCCTATTCCCTTCTGTTTGCCTCTGATTTTCCACTCTTCACTCTTCTCTCCGTGGTACGGGTTGCGCTTTTTGTGTAATAAGCTAATAATGGAAAATTATATTTATGTGTCATTTAAAACATTTTGGACACATTTTGATCACTAAAGAAACAGTTGGTTAATAAGTGGGCACATGCTTTGTTAGGATGTGAGTTGGTGGATGAGGACAAGACGTAAAAAATGGCAATGAAAGAAATAAGCGAACACATGGACTTACAAATCCATCCCACGCATTCCTCATTGTCATTTTCTTAGATAATGATCTTTTATATTTATATATGTAAATTTTCTTCATCTATTGCCAAACCTTGTCGTTATTGTTAATTGCTGGCATTTGTTATGACTCTGTTCGCTTTCAATATTACACAGTTGCTGGTTTGCGAACGCTACCAAGTGAAAGGACATGAAGCTAACAGTTTTGTTTGTCCTTGGGACAAGTAATAAGGTAAGAATGTACAATTTCATGTTACACCACTGAGATTTATGTGCATCTGCTGGTTCCATTCAGTACAAATGGCACAAACGACCTTCCTCAGTGTGTGCATATATAGGGAAGTCCAAACCAGAAATATAAATGTTACATCAGGATTTTTGAATCTTCGTAAGTGGCATTGGACTGTCGCTCTCTTTTAAAGACTGTGTGTGTATGTGTGTGTTAGGCAGGACCTCCTGGAAAGAAACATAGTTGTTGATGATCCATTTATCCATTATTTTACAACTAGAATTGTAATGTTTTGGCACTTTAGGAAGTACATGAATAGTTATATTAAGTGCATTCCCGCCCAACTGCAGCACTTAAAATCTAGCTTTTATATCATCTTGCTCTCTACCCTTTACACATGTGACTTAAATAAGAACTTCCATTTAAGCACGGCCTGGATAATATATTCACATCTCATTTGACATCGAAATAAAATATTAATTACAGCCTGTAGGCACAGAAATACATTAAAAGAGGAGTAGGTAGAATGAGCCCAACAGTGTCTTATACTTGGGGGAAGACGAATCACCTACAATTTTTAAATATGTTTTTCTAAATGAATTCCTCATCCTGCATACTTTGACTTGGGAATTCTTACATACAGTTTTCATAAGTGCACTTGTTCACCATTAATACTGTTTGAATGCACAAATGTTATCTTTAATGAAGATTGCCTTCGTTTTTTTAAAGGGTGACATTTCTTTGCATTGATTAGCGAACCTGACATTTTGCAAATATAATTCAAGTGCACTAAGAAGATAAATTTAATGTTCAACATCAAGCTTTATGACTTCTTTCACATAGTTCCAAAAGTAAGCATTTTAATGTTTCACAAACATTCAAGAGAAAAGGAAATTGCAACCCACTACAAGATAGCATAGATGGTATAGATGTTTTCCCTTTGCTGCAAATGTAATTAAAACACAGATAATGTTTTGGTTGTATTGCTTGTGTGGGTAGTTCAGCTGAGTGAAAAGTTTGGAGCCGTCATCTACATACTCAAATATAAGAAATAAGTAACTGAAGTGTGACTAAAACATGGCAACACGGCTGAGAGAACACAGACAAAGCAAAAAGAAAAAGCTAGATTACAACACCCCAAATCTTCACAGTGGATGAAATGTCACATATTAGTGACACAACCAGAGCATTAAAATTCTCCTCTGTTGGAGGCAGCCCTCACAAGAAGCAGCTTCTTTTTTTCTTTTTTTTTGCACTCTTGTGGGGACGTCTGTACCGAGGCAGATAGCCAGTTTTGACTTTATGTCTGAATCACACATAAACACAGACACAAACAGGCACATAAATTCATACTGCGCACACACAAATATGCACACTCCCCAGGCTATCTGTGGGAGGCGCAAACACATCTAACTGCTAACTGCCATAAGGTATGATGATGGTGCCTCATGGTGCCTGATACGGTCGCTATTAATTTGTGACGATGAGAGGATGTCAGCAGATCACTAAATAAATGACAACAACTTTGACGCCCCCCCAAATCAGATAAATTTACAAACCAGTTTCACCCACATGTCATGCTAATGAACCTCTCACAACCCACAAAAGGATTTCTTCCAGACATGAGAACCACAAAGCACAATCTTAATGCCATGGCGCTAAGTTCTCGTCTCCAACTGGCACACATTTTCAGCCTTGTGTTGAACGGAGCTTGGAGAAATATTGTACATTCTAGACACACACACGCCTTTCTAAGCCTGGCCAAGCACAGAGCCACCACCAGTGAGCAGTTGCTGGCTTTGTGGAGAAAAATACATTGACCTGGCATGAAGGAAGGTCTTACTGTGACAGAAAAGATATTCACTCCCTATTTAACTCACATGAGCACAAAACGCTTGCACATATTTCCTATTCACTAGTCCTTAAAATGAATCATATTTTACACACCGGCAGTCAGTGCTTTAAACTTGAACTCATCCTATAAAGAATTTATATGGTGTGACACTGGTGTGACATTGTGTGCTTGTTCCTGAGCTCTTTCCCTGGTTTAACACTTGCGCTATACCTTGTCACACTGTATGCTGAGCGAGACAGAGTGACAAAGAGGGAGACAGTGTTGGCATGACTATCTGTTTGGGAGATAATAGTGACAGCAACTGCTCTGCGGAAAGGACTTAAGGCGTGATGAGGAAACATGAGATTAGAGATATCCAGATATAGGAGACGTGCTCACAGCAGTAGGATTGAGGCGTGTAAATTACAGAAGTTAGTATTCTGTGTTCAACATATCCCACAGTATGACTGAAAGCAATAATACCTTGATATAATCCACTGTTGGCTAGACATGACTGAAAAATACAAAGCTTGGCATTGCATTGTGTATTTCTTTATGATGATTAAGACTGATAATACAATTATCTTCATTAACAAGTGCATCAAATGTGCATTGACTTGCAGCTGTAATGAATCCAAAGACATTCCTACTTCTGTCTAGGTAACATTTGCTCAGCAGAGCCAAGTTGTTGACAATTTAATATTTTTAGTCATGAGAGTAGGCTAACACCAGAAATGAGGAAGTCACATGGTGCACATCTTTGCCCCAAACTAAAACACTACAACTACTACTGAGAATCTGATTTCAGGAAGCGTCACTCAAAGATTACTTCTTTTGATGATCCCTTCACCTTCAGTCTTGCAACATGCCAAAATGTGAAATTAATAAGCTCTGAAAGGTTTGTTTCAGAGCCTAATAGTGTTGTAGAAAAGTCTCAGCCACGCCCCTTCTGTAGTCCAACCCACCTCATGCATGTGTACAAAACATGGGTGGAAACATATCATTTTAACTAGCTTGAAAGTTAGTGTGATCCCACACTGCTTCAGTGAGGTCTGTGCTCTGGGGATGCCAATCCAATCCATGATGATGTCCCACTTTATGTTTATCTATTCAGGTATAGTACATGACTGTCTGTTTGGGGTTATTGTCATGCTGAAAAATGAAGCTGTTGCCAATCAAATGCTTTCTAGATGGAATTTCTGATGGAACTTTACTTTGCTCATAATTCCACCAATTTTGGCAAGATCTACAGTATCACTGGTGGAAATGCACCCCCAAACCATGACAGAGCCTTCGCTGTGTTTTACAGATGGCTGTAGACACTCGCTGTTGTACCTCTCTCCTGATCTTCTTCATATCACTCTATAGGACCAATGATTCTTGGTCCATTTCTTGTTTTATCTGGCATACCTCAACTTCTTGGTTCGTAGCCGAATGTGAAGCAGTGGGAATGAGAATCAGCACCTCCAAATCCGAGGCCATGGTCCTCAGCCGGAAAAGGAAGGAGTGTCCACTCCGAGTCAGGGACGAGTTCTTGCCCCAAGTGGAGGAGGTTAAGTATCTCGGGGTCTTGTTCATTAGTGATGGGAGAAGGGAGCGGGAGATTGACAGACAGATCGGTGCTGCGGCTGCAGTGATGTGGACGCTGTACCGGTCTGTTGTGGTGAAGAGAGAGCTGAGTGTAAAAGCAAAGCTCTCAATTTACCGGTCGATCTACATCCCTACCCTCACCTATGGTCACGAGCTGTGGGTAGTGACCAAAAGAACCATCCGGGAGGGGCTCAGAGTAGAGCCCCTGCTCCTTCACACCGAAAGGAGTCAGTTGAGTGGTTCGGGCATCTGACAAGGACGCCTCCTGGGTGAGGTGTTCTGGGCATGTCCCACCGGGAGGAGGCCCCGGGGCAGACCCAGGACACGCTGGAGAGATTATATCATTTGGCTGGCCTGGGAACGCCTTGGTGTTCCCCCGAATGAGCTGGAGGAGGTGGCTGAAGAAAGAGACATCTGGGCTTCTCTGGTTGGGCTGCTGCCCCTGCGACCCGGCCCCGGATAAGCGGAAGAGGATGGATGGATGCATGGACCTCAACTTCTTTCTCCAGGTTTATTGACAGAAAGCTTTCCAATGAGATCAATTCTGATGAGGCTTCAGTGAACAGCAGATGAATCGCCTGAAGGGCCAGATGCAAATTCCACATTTTGAAACTGAGTTATGCAAAGTTTTTTTTTTTTTGGCTAATAGCCCTTTGAGAACCACCATCCTGCTGCAGAAAATATTACTTTACGCCTGTTACACCATGTTTTCTTTGGCATTTTTCATGAATGCAACTAAAGAAATTGTGTGTTTTTGTCACAGGCTGCAGGTAATAAAGTCCCTAATGATACAATTTAAAATTAATACTTTGCTTAATTGTCTGTTTTGTGCAAACACAAAACCATTTCACTCCTTGAGTTGGGTGTTTATTTCATGCTTGAATAATTTATAGGTCAGTGGTGGTTTAATAAAACATTCCTGTGAAAATGGTCAGGCACAAGGACTAGACTGAAAGGTGGCTCCACAGTGTAGCTTAATGCATCATGCGACCAAAATCATTTTAAAAGTCAGCTAAAACAATGTGGGTTGAGTCCTGTTTAAAAAAACAAATGTGTAAAACATAAACACTTATCTAACTTTAACACTCACTATGTAAAAGAATGTAGCCAGTGTCAGTCGCAGTCTCTTCATTAGAAATGCTCAGTTTAGTTTACATGAGGTTGCTGCCTGAGCAGAGAAGGCAGGAGGCAGGACACAGCACAACCACTCGCTAACTGTGACTTCTATTTCCTGCACTGCTCTTAGATCGGCACGCATCAGCAGCAGCAGCAAGGTTAGAGACCGTTTAATGTCTCATCCAACAGCGTCAAACACTTGCACTCATCCATACACTTCCAGTGTGATTAAACAACACATTGTTGGTTATGGTTTTGAATAATTCCTTTGCAGTTATCAAAATATCGATAGTAAGTCCCTCATTATCATTTAATAAGAACAAACTGTAAAAGAGAAACTAAGCAAAGCAGTTACATGTCTCACTTATTCCTTCCGTTGTAGTGTTACAACTGCATAATGTACCACAAGCTGGTGGTCGAAAGACATAAAAACATAGAGGGGTGAAAGAATTAAAAAAGGAGAAGAAAACAGTAGTAAATTAAATGAAATGAGATTATGAAATGGTGATAGTCAGTTAGAGGAAATCAATGTGGAAAAAGGCTTTAAGTGAATTTACATTAGAAAAAAAATTAATTAATGTGAAGGCAAGCCATAGCTTGCCCTAGAAATGAAATCAGAGCTGCTTAAGTTTGTCTCTCTCTCACTGATACTGATTCAACTTGTACTCTCAGGCAAGTAATTATGCATTTTAGAGGACATTATGGGGAAGGATGTAGCCATAAACAAAAACAGAAGCCACTTTCTGCAGGCAGGATTTCTGTTTATTTCACATCCATGTTCAATTGCACCATTTCCCGTGGAATGTGGAATGTGGAACTGAACCTTTCTCACTAAATTTGAATTGAGCTTTACAGCAAACATAACGTCACTGTTACATTTGATTGGGCCGTACACTAGAGCAGTACGGGAAAGTACGGATGGGAGAGGAAGGGATGTGCTGCATGTAGTGGGAGAAAAAGCAATGTTAGTGATTATTTCCGGAAATCTAGAAAACATGTAATGAGCCACACTTTGCTTTATGATGACTGAGCCGTACACATTTGTCCAAAGTAACAGCAGATTCACACTGTGGTTGGTAGAACAGAGAGGCAGGGTGAACAGAAAACAGTCTGGTAATTGTAAAGCTCAAGGTCAATAGCCACTGTAGCTGCCAAGCCAAGCAGCATGTGAACAGTTTGATGGGGCACAGTGGAGTTGCCTCTGCATTCACAAACAAGTTTGTTAGCCTTATGGCCAACTATGAATAAGTGCAAGAAAGTGACTTGAGTGTTTGCCTGCGAAGAACTTGATAAGATGCTTTCATTTATCCGGTTCCAGCTGCCGGGAACTGATTGCAGACCGATTTCAAATTGAAAGGGCTTTTGCTTCAAAGATGCAGTGGAAAAGTAGCTGTTAACAGTTTGATTCAATCTAAAATCGATTTACATTTTTCTCTTTGTTTTTCACTTGCCTGTAGCGTGTACACATTCAGCTTTGCTTATGTTGTTTCTATACAAATACATATTGCTGTATTTTTGTATAGATTTATTTGCTTCCATTATGGTTTGGTATTTTTTTAAATTATGGCACATGGATCTGTCAGACAGGGTGCGGATAAAAAGGAAACATCAGATAAAAAGAAAAGCATAAAAAGGCTTTAGAAAATAAACAATCCAATGCTGCGCACCATATTAGCATTAATGGCAGCTGTGCTGTGGCATGTGACTGCATGTATTGGCTCTTTTGTGTGCGTCAGACCTGAGCACTGATTCCTCCAACGGCTTTACTGCTAGTTTAATCAGCTCTATGTGGGCCCAGAGCCACAGAGGGATACATGTGATGTTTCTTAGGTCTGTCATTAATAGCTTCTTCCACATAACTGGGAGGGAGGGTAAGATGAATTACCTGATTAAATGTTGTGAATATTAATTACATTTGCAAGCAAATTATCCTCATTTACTAATATTCCTGTTGCACCTATTACAGGTGAAAAATTATGACAACGTGGGCCCTGTTATATTACAATTAAAGGTCTAAAGGTTTTTAACCTCTTTCTTGTCAGAGTTAAACAACTGCTACAACACTCCAAGCAAAGAAAATCCAAAGAAAAACCTTCCTGCATCAATAAATCTCACTCATGAGTTCCTGATATTTCCTTCAGCGGTGCCTGAGATTAATAACGAATCCAACATTTTAGTTCCATGGTCAAGGTTTAGAGGTGACTGTAGCTCAGGAGGTAGAGCATATCATTTGCTGATCAGAACGTTGGAGGTTCGATTCTTGCCCCCCCCTAGGCAAGATATTAACCCCAAGTTGCCCTCCGATGCAGTGTGAATGTTAGCAAGCATTTAAAACAGAAGAAGGTGAATGTAGCATGTTGTGCTTTGAGTACTCTGGGAGAGCAGAAAAGTGCTCTACAAGAATCAGTCCATTCTCCTTCAAGCTTACTAACTCCTTCACCAGTAAAGCAAAGGACAACCAGCAAGAACCCTTCATGGTTTCTCATTGTGTGTTTTTTCATGTAGTCCCTGCTCCACTTAATTATTCCATAAGACTTTCAGAACACTACTATATTGCATAGTCACATTAATTTATATTTATTACTGCGCATTATTTTAACCCTACTGAGTATGTATGTCTGTGCACTGCGCCAAATTTATGGATGCTAACGGGATTTCAATAAGGAAAAATCATTTCCTTAATCAAGAATCGAACATGATTTATTGAAATAGAGAAATTAGTCAGTGTATTTGGAGATTAGACTCCGATGACCCATCCAGTGGCAGAATGAAACCACATTGATGAGAGGATTTAGGACAGGATCCCCTGGGGTCCAGATGCTG
The DNA here is from genome assembly GCA_015108175.1 of Pelvicachromis taeniatus. Classification (NCBI taxonomy): domain Eukaryota; kingdom Metazoa; phylum Chordata; class Actinopteri; order Cichliformes; family Cichlidae; genus Pelvicachromis; species Pelvicachromis taeniatus. The sequence continues at coordinate 92,002 of VURO01051044.1, read as the reverse complement.
ATGGTGGTGAAGATGAAGACTGCGGCTTGGATGAGCTCTGAGTGACTTGGATGATGTGGTGATGGTTTGAAAGTTGGTTGCAAGAATGAAAGAAAGAGTGACAGAGAGCATAGATTTAAAGCATGCAGAGTGGTTAATGATTGGCTCAAAAAGGGGGTGGGTGAGATGACGATTAGAGTAGTGGTGTTAGTATAGAGGTTGACAACATGGGAAGGTGGTAGCGATGGTAGTGGTAGGATAATGAATAGACTAGCAGCAGGAAAGCAGGCAGATGAGTGATTACAGATCTTCATTATTGAACTTACACATGAGTTTCATTACTTAGCACTCCACACTTTGGTACAAATACGGTCACTGCTGGCTATGAGTCAGCATCAATTTTAGCCTCAACGCTAAAACCCAGGGAGCAACAGGGGGTTTTACACAGCTGCATTAATCGTTCAAGTAAAGTCGGAGATTTTAATGTCCTTAAAACATAACGAAATGAGGAGAAAAAACAAAAGCAATGTCAGTTTACGATAATTAATAGTACACAAAAAAAGAAAGAAAAGAGCTTTCTGAATAGAACAGCAGAACACAAAGTGAATGGATCCCTATAATTCTGTGACGTCTCCTTTTCTGTAAGAAGCCTAATCAATCTAATTTGTTGTTGCAAAGAACAAGACTGCACCTGAGAAACAGAAACCCCCTAAAAAAGACCCTCAGTGAAGCATAAGCCAATTCTTCTCACTAAAGTTTAAGTGCAACACATTGAACAGGCTCAGCTCATCACAATGTCATCTTTGAATCCTCACTTTACAGAAATGATTTGTTCTCCACTTGAGGTTTAATAAATCAGACACAGATGGCACATTGCCATATTATAACCCTTTACAAGATTTTTTTTTCTGCCAAAACATGTTTTGCACCGTTAGGTTTTTAAAGGGTGTTCATTGTTGAAAAAAAGTTTGAGAAACGCTGCTATAAATTGTCAGTGTGGGCTTGTGTTTGAGCATGTGTTTTATAGCCTGTATACTAACAGTATAGCTGCTGATGCTTCTGCAATTACCAACATAAAGCAAACCACATTCAGTCACCATCTATGGTCTCACCTTCCCGCTGAGACCAACTGTCATTTGTTAAGATGAGAAAACAACCAGCAGTTTTGTTTTCCCACAATCCCAGAGATTGGCCTACGGCCTTTATAGACTGCCGCAACTAAAAACACAGCATGCGCAAGACCGGAGAGGACAGATGAAAGGACGTAAAGCGACACAATGTGAGAGGAAGATTATTCAAATTCCGTTTTGCCTCTGCTTTTTTTCCTGCCTTCATTCCACCACAGTTTTGCAAAAACGCAGCTTCTGCATTCATTTTTCACTAACGTCAAGTCAAATCTTCTTTAGTATCAAAGGACACTTGCGCTTTACTTTAAAATCTCAAATGCACCTAGTGCTACTTCTGTAGTCGATGGAGACTAATGGCCAGGCTGAGTTTGAGCAGCATTTGGAATGCAGCCCGCCGTGTGTCTTCGTTTTGTTTGAGAAAACCTTGTCATTTTTTAAAAAACAAATAAATAAATAATGTATGCATACATCATTTCTCCTGAATATTTAATTTGAACATTTTAACCCCAGTAGTGTGCAGCTTGCAACTGCCCTCTATTTCCATACTAATGCCCAGATTGGCTCATTATATTCAAAGTTTGCCTGAAAGACACTCATTTTCTTTTATAGTTGCAGGGTCTGGCGGGAATATCCCGGAGGCTCTTTTGCACAGTCTACACAATATAATGCAGTTAAATAGATTGTCCCGAAAGAAATTGTTAACTTGAAAAGTTTGTCAATTCTTTCTGATTTCCACAGCTCCCAGCTGTGAGCGTGCTTATTCACATTTGCATTCTGTACATCATTTCAAAGGAGTGTGTGACGAAATCCTTTTCCATTAGGTGAACTATCAATCTTGCTGGTAAAAATTACAGCGACGTAGAAAAGAAGACATTTTTCTTCTGTTGGGAATGAAGAATTATTTCCATCAGAGCTGACTACGTCGACAAAAGCCAGGCATTTTCTTTGCTCAGCATCGCTCGATGAAAAGGGCAAAGTTTTGAACAAGACTTTTTGAGTTCTTAGGAAAACTTTGGCTCATTATAAAGCAACAGATAAACAAACAGCAGAAGATTGGGAGGGGGGGAAGGAAAAGATCACAAACAGAAGGGCAGATGGATGAAAGATGGTAGGGCTGCAAAGACTGCCGGACAAGTAGAAACACAAAACCTCAGGTAATAAAGGCATAAAGAGTTCAAATGCCCGCAGTAGCAGGAGGATAAGGATCTTCATTTTAAAGAACCCAACTCTTGACTATAATTGGAAGCTAGTGAGTGCTGAGAAGTGAATCTATGATGTGATCATTAGCCCAAGTGTGGAGGGGTGCTGCGTGAGGGGAGAGGAAGGGTGATGAACAGAGATAGAGAGACTAGTAAAGCCAAGGGGGGAAGTTTTCCTTTTGGGGTTTTTTGTTTTGTTTTTTTAGAACAGAAAACAAGCACCAAAGTGCAAAACCGCAAGTGTCTTGATGGAGAGATGGAGGTGGAAGGAAGCTCACAGTCAGACCTGACAGAGGTAGAAAATACCCAAGAATAATCACACTCATGCAGGACATCCGCTGACACTTCATCCACCAACCTGCGAGGACTGAAGACGGAGTAAAACAATACATCTGTGTCAGGAAAAGGCAGCAGGGAGCAGCTTCTTGTGCTTTGACTGTGTGGCAACAAGAAAAATGGGACTGTTGGTGCTCCTCTGTAATACCTGGCACTGGTTTGGTAAAGGTAACGGAGAGCGTGCGGATTAAGGCATTCGCCTCTGCAGTGTCACAACTGTGCTATTAGCATTAATGCCACTACACCCATGTTCATAGTAAATGAGCCACTGCCACCTGTTTTAAATGGGCATTTAAAGCCTTGGGCACTTACCTTGCAGTTGTGAGCCTGAGAAAGGATGCTTTAGCTGCTATTATATATTATTGAATGAAACCTCTTGATTTGTTTTGACTTTGTAATCGTTAATAGGTCATGCCTAAATACAACTGACCACAAAATGACTGTATAAGAAATGCCCTTTCCATCTAACTTTATTCATTTCTATCTGTCACTCACATAAAGAGCATCCTCCTTACTTTAACGCTGCACCAAGCTATAGATTGTCCTGATCTTGCCAACTGACTCTAGCTCCCTTCTCTAATTAGTTTCAAGTAGAACCAGCGCTCGAGCTAAATATTTTATTTTGCAGTGAAGGTCGTGTTGAAGCCCCATATAGGATGCGATTTAAGAAAATGCCTTAATTTATGCAATTATCAAAGCCAGGCAGCGTGACCAAAACAGGAATCATTTTGCATTACTCTAAGAAAAATAATGAAGAGACTGGTCCGGGAGCAAAGACCTCTGTAGATGTGTCAGCAAACAACAAATGCATTAAAGATAGACAAATGAACCATGTCTAAAGAATGGTCCCGTGGAGACGTGGGGTTTACAAGTGAGGCATGCAGTCTGAGTCAAAGGCCACACATGAATTTTCATGACTTTCATGTAATATCTGTACACACTGGTTTAGACTCACCTGCTTACATTGCTGCATTGCTCTTTTCAGACTCTTTCTTTTCATGTCCAGGCAGGAACCGTGTTATTCATCGCCTTACAGCACAGGCGATGGCGGGGTGGGGGGGATTACACTGTCCTCATCTGCATCTTTACAATTATTCATAAGCCCCAAACAGTGAGAAGCTGTGATCTGTATTTACATAAGGAGTCTGGACCAGGCAAGAGGTCTCCTTGCCCTGGGTGTGTTGGTGTGCCCGAGTGCCGTCTCCTCTGACTCCAGACATGCATCCTCAGGCAACTTATGTACTTCCTGTGTTGATCCATGGAGTGTGTCAACTTCAAAACTGTCATGCCATCTCTCTCTTTCTCACTGTCCTTTTTCCCTTTGTTTTAATCTCTCTTTCAGTCTCTCTCACTTCACCGAGTGAACTTTCCACTGTCCCTGTCATCTCGGAGCTAGAAGTCAATGTTTTGTGTCTGCCTTTTCTGTTCTCTCTCTTCCGCCTCCTCGCATTTTGTGTTGGACTGAATTCACGGGGTCTGTTGGGAGAACTTACAGAGGAGCCATTGTGCTCATTGATTGCTTGTCTCAGAAAATTCCGCTTTGCCATAAACCTGTATGTGTATGGCAGCAGGTTGTCTATTAATTATCCTTTAGTGTTCTGATTGATTGGGGTACAGAAGCCATTGCTTTGCTGCTGCTGCCATGCTGTGAGGCAGGAGAGGATAGGACGAGGATGCAGAAAGAGGATTCAGAGAGATAGGAGGAGAAGAAAAAGAGAAAGATAGGAAGATGGGATGGGCAAGGAACCAATGCAGGCTGGGGGGAGTCCATGAATAATATGAAATGACACCACAAAGGAAAGATCAGAAGTACCCTGCTGTCTCGAAAGCAACGAGGCATGTGGTTTCAAAAATTTCCCATAAACATTTAAACATCATTTTGATTCAGGCATTTATTCAGTTGTATTCAAGTACCACGATAGTCCACAGGTATTTCATACTATAAGCATTGCAGCACAAACTCTACTGGTTATGGACATTAGCAAACTTTTTTTCCCCTTTTTTTTAGCAGCAGGTTTGAACGAATGGCTCTGGGCAACGAGAACCTTTGAAATATTTAGTGATGCAGTCTTAAAAGGGAGACTTACAGTACAGGGTACTGCAGCCTCAAAGGTCTACAGGGGACGACATGATTTGGAGCATTTGTGGCATTGCCTGTTCATGCTGTCCCTCTGTGATAGTGCCACTTGATTGGCATGGGTGCGTGTGAGTGAGTGGCTGTGTTTGTATATGTTTGTGTGTTTGAGAGTGGCCTTTATCTGGTGGAATGACTGCTGACAGAAGTCATCGCTACACAATGTGTTATTGACTGTCACTCACCGGGACCTTCATAACCATCACAATCAATTAATGTCTTATCATATAGCCAAGAAGTGGGTAGAAATGTCTCTATGGTGGGTTGATTTCAAGGGCAACACAGATGAGCTGAGTAATCCACTCGTGCAGTTTGTCATGGAGGCTGGCCAATGACAGGAAGTCCATTTACAACAAAATAAGACTTGGAGAAAAACAAGAGAGTAATGGGGATCAATTTCACGTACAGAGGAAAAAGAGAATTATTTAACGACATTCAATCTGCTGCTTATGCTGTCGGTGTCCACTTTCAGCAGTCAATGCTCATTAGTAATCTGTCTTTCCTTCCTCATCCTTAATCACCAGGTTGTACAATAAAAAGGCTGTATGTCAAAAAACCAAAAAAGCAGCTGAGTTGTGTAGGTGCATTCACTAAAACTGCAATTTGGTGCCGCAGTTTTCTTTTGAAACTCCTCAGTTACGTTAAACTATGTGAGAACGGTGTTTTCATTTGGCTTGTTTGTTTGGAAGCATGCCTATGGTCTGTGGGAGGAAGCCTGGATTAAAACTCAGAACCTTCTTGCTATGAGGCAATGATGTTAACCACCACACAACCAAGCTGGTGCTGCTGTTAGAAATAAGCTCTACATCTATAATGCACAATGTTTTTTCAAGACCCATGTAAAGTTAATATTTGGGTTTTTTTTTTCAAAAGATTAAACCAACTAAAAAGTTTAAAGGGACAGTCCAGTAAGGTGTGCTATAGCTCTTTTCCAAAAGTACCTAATTGGCTTGACTCAATTCGCCTTCCATTACCCCCTAATGTGTGTGGGAAATGTGGCTGAAAGTCCTGTGACATCATTTGTGTGTGACACAAGTACAACAGTGGAAGAAGTCTAGGGGATGGCATAACCTGCAGCTCGGTGTGTGGCTTTTGTCAGACTTTGTCAGGCACCATAGTGTTGTATTTTGTTGGTTTCAAACATGGCAGTTTTGATTTTTGTGAAGGAGTTGCTCTCATAACTCTTACATTTTCAGGTCGCCTCAGATCACTTGGAATCCTAGCACGAGTACAAAAAGGTACCTGGTACCAGGTACTACCACCTAATGGGTAGATAGTAGTGAAAAGGGGCTATTAGTCACTATAATTTCAAGGTGAGGTTGTAAGTCATCCCAGGAGCACATACTGTGAGAAGAAGGCAGTATTTTATAAATAAAATGACCTGAAATGAACCAGTTAATTACAGGGAGTCAATTTTCATGAGTCACTGTTAAAAATGATAAACATATGTAACTGTATTTATTTTAACACCTGCATTAAGTTGAGTTTTCATCGATTTAATTTAGGAAAGCAATTTATATTGACACAGAAGGGGAAAAAATGTCAATGAACAGTGAAAGATGAGTTTCATTAAAAGTGTGGTAAAATTATGGTCTGAGGTCATAAATCTGCCAGTCATGAGACTCCAGTTTGTGTCCAGTTTAGGAGTTTTGTTGTCTGTAATTTGTCGTGCTTTCATTTCAATCTTCCACTTACTCCTTTCCTCTCTTTTTTTTTTTACTTTCACTCATACATCATTTGTTTATGTTTAGGGGGAGTATAAACTATAAAAAAAAAACCCTTTAACAACATTAATCCTGCACTTTGAAAACTTGGCCCACAGCAAGCACCCATCTATGACAAGTTGGAGAGACTGTTGATAACATTTGCCATAAGCCCTGGTGAGTTATAGAACAAAGGCCACCTTGTCCATACTCTTGACATGCCGAGGGACCACAAATAGAACAGGCTGATCTATCAGGACACATGAAATGAAGTTTTAAAAAAACCCACTGTTGAAGTGATATATACTACGAAAATAAATAAGTCAGCATTTGATGTTGCCTCCAAGACACTTGGTTACAACATAATATGAATAAGTTGATGTGTTGAGGTTTTCTGTTAAATTTCACTCATTTGTTTTGTTTTCTAGTAGGTTTCTAAGTTTCAGCACACAATTATAATTGTGATATATACAGAAAATTACTCTAATTTTGTTAACTTTGTGCGTTATTTCCTTTTTTATGGAAAATTCATTCACCACAAAATGCAAGACTTGCTAGTGCTGCTGTCTGTTGTGTAAGACACCCTGAAACTAGCTTGCTAACGGATCCCTTGCACTGTTTTGAGCTGCCTTGGGTTCAGAGAGATGCTCGTACAGAGGCCATATTAATATTGATTTACTGCAACTACTTCAGGTTTATGTCTCACAGCCAGCAGTGCAAACTTCACCTTCTGAAAGAGCTGCTCATGAGCACAGCCAGGCATGTGGCAAGTATAATTAGATACTGTATAAACACTGTTATGTGTGTGGCATTGCAGTGTTGTGCAGGTAACATCAGTCTATACATCAAAAGAAAGAGACACAGATAGGAAAATACGTGAGAGGCATGTTTTTTATGCTCTTTTTAGCACAAATGCACCATGAATGGCTCCATTAGTAGCTGGAGATAGATGCTTTGCTCATAGGCACATGGATATTTGTTGCTTGGTGACAGGAGAATGATAAGAATCACCCCTTCACATTAATTCCTCTTGCACATCAGTGATTTTGAGCCCATGCGCAGCTCCCCTGCTGCTCAGTCTTGTTTTCCAGCATGAAAGCCTCCACCAACCCCCACTGTTGGTTCTGCATAGCTGTTACCAATCAAGTAGATCTATTAGGAGCACGGTCAAAAAGCATTGCACTTTCTCACCAAGCTTTACCTGCTTTATTTCCAGTAGTTCCTGTTGGAAAACCTGGAGACCTCACGGCAGTAGATTGGAATCCTTTGTGCATAAATCTATATATGTACTCTGGCGTTAGTTAATTTCAAGCTACCCACAATGTCCACTAGCATGTATTTGCACAAACTATTAGAAGACGAATACAAACCATACATTAAAAAAGTGTTTAAGGAATGTAAAAAGTGTGTTTGCCTGTGTCATCGACAACACATATCAGGAGTTACAGCTTTTGCAAGGATGAAAACTTCATAGAGCGCGCATGTTCACGTCACTTCATGAATATAAAGAGGAGAAAAAAGCCACGAGATAAACTTGATGTTTTGTTTAATCCCAAACAGTGAAAAAGTGGTGGCGCATAGTTTTCTTGTTGGGTTTTTTTCCCCATTCTTTTAAAGGTATTCGGTTCGGTGACACATACTGCATCAAAGCCTAGTCATTTTTACTTTGAAATATTTAGTTTATCCTCTGGCTTTCGTAGTGAAGACGAAAAGTACACAGTATAATTCATTGTGTGACTGTGGAGACTAATATATTCAGTCTAGCTTTTACAACAAGATTGAAACAAGAAAAGCGTTTGAATAACTCATATTTTTTTTCCCCAGGAAACAAATTTACTGCAGGACAAATATGTGCCGTGAAATGTGTGCTTGTGTGTGTGTTTGTGCATGATCCCTGTGCACTCAGTCAAAGTGGCTTTTTACAGGGGAGCAGTTCTGCTTAAAGAAAAATGAATAAGACACCAGAAATACACTTATGTTATCTAGGAAAGTCAATTGTCTTTAGTCCTCTGTTCAGACTGCATGCTGTCTGTGTGGAACAGTCAGTTTTATGTCCAGATTTTGTGACATATGAAACCTTTAGGACATGACTTACCATTTTAAAATCTTACACATACTGCTTCTGTAATCCTTTTGTACCTAGTAAAGTTCGGGAGGCATTAAACCATTTTGCAATTCCTCTCATCATTCAAGCATGAATTATAACTTATTTAGTCTACTTGCATACATACATTACATCTGCTGGTGAGTCAGTGTTTTTCCTCCAGTTGATTTCAAATTGCTGGATTTTTAGCAGTAATGAAAAAAACAATGTGAAAAGGCTCTTTTCTGAGGGTTTATGGCAGCATAGCTAGCCAGCACTCATGATTATGTGATGTAAATAAAGATTGTTTTCACACTTGGAGATCTGGATGGTGTTCGAATATGTTTAAGGCAAAAGTCCAGCACATTTGGTAAGTGTGAACATTGTGTACTGCTAGCCAATTGTCAGTGTCTGCTTTTACTCCAGTGTTCTTCTATCCTTTTCATAAGTGTTCTTGCTGTTCCTGCCATTACCATCCTCAGCCATGGTCCACAGGTGCTGAAGTCCCTAGTTTAAGTTCCAGAAATGTGGGCACTTGTACAACAGAAAGATGAATAATTAAACTATGCTTTGGTGGATGAGAGGACACTATATTAATGGAGATCTAATTTATATTTCCTGTAATAATTGGATTTCTTTCTTGCTATAACTACAAAACCATGTTTAAAAGAAAGTCTCAGAGAGTTACTGGGTTTCAAGTCAAAACATATTATTGACCTACTAAGAACAGATTGTCAATTAACGAATAGTATTGATATTTATATTTATATAAGAATGCATTAATCCATGCATTTTTTTAACTAATTATTCAATTCAGGTCCACAGCAGGGCTGGAGCCAATCATAGCTTACTTTGGGAGAGATGCAGGGTGCACCCTGGCCAAGTGACGAGTCTATCACAGGGCCAGCGCAATGCAAATATTTATAAAATAATTTATTGTGCTTTTATTGACATTTTGTGTGTTTTCCCAGCGTTTTAGGACAAGGTTTGAGTAATCAAATGAAAGTTAATGTTCTTCCACAAGGTAGTTAAAATGAGAAAACTGAGAGGGCCAATTTTCTCGTAAATACTAAAAAAAGATTTTCTACTAGGCACTCTTTAAAACTTCACTGCTTCTGTAATTACTTCACTCTCCCTTTGAAGGGCAGAACTTTGAAAAAAGATCACTGGGATCAGATTGGTTACAATCTGCACTATGATTTCCTCGTATTATTACTCTGGCTACATTATTAAATGGGTTCATGGTTCTGTAGGAAATTACAGGCCACAAAAAAAGAAAAAAATAGTTGAAAAAAAATAAATAACCAAAAAAATAATATGTGAGTTTTGTAGACAGCTCCCTTCCCTGTCCAACACCAAAATACTTCAATCATTCATCCTATTTTATTCCAAGTGACTTGTTTTGTTTTTGAGGTTTTGTCAACAAAAACTGCTTCAACATCCACTTTTTTTTCCACTCCTTCCTGCATCTCGCAATTTCTCCTGATTTTCAGGCCTTTGACCTAAGTCGAGGCAGATAACGTCAGCTGTTTTCACTGGCAGTAAACCGCTGCAGGGATTTAAAAGCATGGATACTTGAGTAACCGGCTATGCTGTGTGGTTTCCTATTGATCCAAAGTGTTCATTAGTTGCTGCCCCAAATTATTAGTTGAGTCACAGAGGTTGCACACATTCATCTCTGCCAGGGAAGCTTGAAGGCTCAATTAAAGTACAGAGGGCAAATTGCAAATTATGTAAACACATAAACACCTGAAAAATTATTAAAGTTGTGGATGAAATTTCCTGTTTATGTGCACCCTGTGTTAAGCAATCCCAAGGGAAGGTCTCCCACATCGCATGAAAAAACACTAAAAAAAGAACAGCTGTTATTTCTCGCTGCCAGTGTATAACGTTATCCCCCACAGATTAAACCTGTATGGGTGACAGGCAAGCGAGTTTAATTATCTGGGTTGTATCTGTGGAATAGTGAGTCGAATCTCGGGTTGTGAGATGTATATCTATATTTTTTTTTTAGTGATTGGCCTGACTGAGTCATGTATGCGAGGTTTCTCGGGTGTGTTTGCACTCATAGCCATGGGGCCAAAATACCATTTATCAGACATATTGGGGCTCTCTCCAACTAGTAGTGTCGGGAAGGATATCAGTCAGCTGCTTCTTTGGCTGCACCACAGAAGTAGTAAATCAGCGAGCGTGTCAGATGCTCGGTTGTGTTTTAAAACCTTTTTTTTTTTTTCCTCTCCTCATATTAACTTTAGACCTCGTAGCATAATTGCAAATCTTTGCAAATCCAGTGGATTAATTACCCCGCCCACTGTGTGTTTATAATCAAGTTTGGTTCAGTGCCTCTTCTCTCGGGAAATAATGTTGCAGTTAGTATAGCAATATGTAAAAAACAACAACAACAAAAAAACGAATATAATTGACAGAACAGCAGATGATTAATTAAATAATAAAGTACACTCTGCATCTCATGCTCGTTACTTTCAAATTCAACCAGCCTGCAATGTAATGTTCTGCTTTGTGCCTCTCTGTGCAGCGAACCTCAGGTGTGGCTAAACACAGCAGTGATTTAGCACTTCTCTGGCAGCCAGGTGTTCATTTCACTAACAATGGCGCTACAACGTCATTGTACTATGGGCCAGCTCCATCCTCTCATCACGAATGAAAGAGCAGGGCCCAGTCACTGCCTCGCTTCCCAGTCTGACTTGTAAATGGTCTTTTTATTTAAGGCATCCCCTTTGTTTTGCTAATCAAAGATGCCACTTGTTTAAAAAGCGGGTGAATGAAATGAAGAATGGGATGATGGATAGGAGCGATGGATGGGAGAGAGGAAAGGTTAAGGTACACGGTGAAAGGCCTCCTGTTTAATTCATGGATTCAGGTCTGTTTAGAAGTTTTAAACAGCTGGGGGTTTTGATATGTTATCTCTCCCCCCTCCCCAGTATCAGCCCACTGTGACAATCGTGTAATGACTAACAAAGACAATGGAAAGGCTTGAGCGCGGTGATTTATTTGGGAACACGCACTAAAGATAAAGGAAACAACCAATATCGGCTACTCCATAAGATTAATGCCACTGAGAAAGTAAACACGGCACCTGCTTCCTCTAATACACACAACAGATGAGATGGAGAGGGTGACAATGTGCCTCTCAAGAATAATTTTCCATGTGGTTTATCGCTGATTTTGCATACGCATTTTTTCCCCCCAGTGTGCTGTATTTAAGGAAACAAAGAATCCAAAAGTGCTTTGTGGTTATATAATATATTTTATTTTTTACCAAAGCTGAACAAATTCCTTAACTCCCATATGAAAAAATGCTTGGCAGGCAGGATGAGGAATATTGCCATAGAAAAATTATACATTTGTGTGGAATTGTAAGGAGATCAAAGAGAGATATATGCATCACAGAAATCTGCTACTAAAGCTAGATTTCATGAAAATAACATATCCAGTGGGGGACTTCTGCTAAAAAGCAGCTTTGATGGATTGCATGACAGTAAATGAATATTGCTAAGAAGACTGACTGCTCATTGAGTAGTCCAGAGCAGCCCTCTTTTTGTTAGAAACCTCCACCTCCATGCTCCCCTTTATGCCAATGACACCACAAGGTGATGATAAGAACCCTGTAACTTCATGAAAGATATAATTATACAGGCACTCAGGTTTCATCCATGTGCACTGTGTACATTGTTTAAAGTTAGATTATGCTAAACTTAAGTGAAAAGATTCTCCAAAGGTGCTTCAAAGTTGTTCAGGTAATATAATTGGTGTCAAAGAGGCTATAAACTGTTGAATGATGTGTTGTGCCAGCAGCTTTCTGTTTCCATAATGGGCATTAACTTTGAAGAATATATGAGTCAGGGGACAAAGTTAAACCTCTAATCAAATGTTGACCAAATAATAGTGTGTCAATATAGCCAATTTACACTACCAGGTTGCGAGACTGATGACAAAGCATCACATTGAGAAGCAAAAATTGAGTTTTGTTTGTTCATTTTTGTAATTATTCCTCTGGCTTACGACAAAACACGTATCAGCAAAATCAACGGGAATAACTCAGCGAGCAGCTGTCGAGTTTTTCTTCTCACAAACAGATGTCTAAGAGTAATTGATCATTTCTTTTCATTTTATTTTAAATTTTTATATTTTCAGTCTGATTTTTAATATCAGTCTTTAATAATTGGGTATGTGCTTGTTTTAATTATTCTGAGCATGAGTTTGCAAGCTGAGAGCACGTATCTCTCTCAGGACTACAGGGAGCCGTATGTTCGTTCCTTTTTGTGTCGCTTTGCTTTTGTTTTGCTGTAGTACACATTTTGTACACTAGGGTGCAGTCACAGGTAGTGTGAATGTCTTCACAAGGCAAGGGTTAATACTGTACATCAGGGGTTTCCAACTCCAGGCCTCGAGGGCCGGTGTCCTGCAGGTTCTAGATGTGTCCTTGATCCACCACAGCTGATTTAAATGGTTAAACGACTCCTCAACATGTCTTGAAGTTCTCCAGAGGCCTGCTAATGAACTAATCCTTTGATTCAGGTGTGCTGACCCAGGGTGTTATCGAAAACCTGCAGGACGCCGGCCCTCGAGGACTGGAGTTGGAGACCCCTGCTGTACATTCACCTGTTGAGATGAATCATTTTATTGGTTATGATCTGAACAGTTATGATAGTAGCAGTGGTAAAGTCTGTGTAATTAATTAATTTACAAGAACCAGCAATGCGATGTGTGATGGTAGGGAAAGGTTTAAAAACAGCGGTTGGACACCACAACAAGGACTAAAATATTGTGACCTTGTGCAAAGAATTTGCGATCTGATCACCTTTGAAATGCAATTCACGGTCAGTTGCAATTTTAAAGTGACTTTGTTGCCTCAAGAAGATGGAGTTAGTCAGTTTGTCACCGAATGAAAATGGCATGCGAGACTCAGGCTTCATCTTCACCACCACCATCATCATCACCATCTAGACCATCAACACTGAGATTTCATTCTGCCACGATGGGTCATTGGAGTCTAACCGCCAAATACATTAATTTCTCTATCTAATTAAATCATATTCAATTCTTCAAAGTGATCTCTCTTTATTGAACTGCAGTAAGCTGCAGCACCAGCAGCTGACAATATTTTATTTCAAGCCAGGAGATAAACAAAGGTTTAAGGAGACATTACTACTACTACATTCAACTTAAGCAAATCACAGTGTGAGAATCACACGGTGGACCAGTGTGTCTATTACATGCTTTGTCATAAAATCAGGGTGGACTACAACATGTCTGCAAGTGATTGCAGTCAGTCCAAGTTGGATTGCAGTTGTTGGGACACAGGTTGCACCTTGCACCAGGCAACTTGTGCAGTTACCTTGTCACTGAAAGTCGTCATTCAGAAGTTGAAGGTGTTTGGTCACTTGCACTTGGCTTCAGGCAGCAAAAAACTTTAAAACAATCACTGGGCAACCCTTCATTTTTCCAAGTTGCAGAGTAGTTGCCTCCTATTTTCACTCTTGTGACTGAGCCCTACAACATACATCATACATTAGTCAAAATGAAGCACCCAGTGACATACTGGTAAGCAATTACAACCACTAAATTTAAATAATCAAGCCAGTTAGAAGCTGGTTAGTCATCTTAACATATGTAGCATGGCACTGTTCAACCAGCACTATGAAAGCTCACAAATGAACATGTTAAAGCTTGATTTCTGATTGGTTGGCTGAATGTTACATTTAAGTGTGACTTTTGTTTTGTTTTTTTGAGGGGGAGTGGACAAATGTGACTGCCAGATCAATACTGATGTTTAACATGGTGCAGCTTTTCAAGGAACCTTTGAATCATCGATTCATCTTTAAAATAAAATTGTTTAGTTATAAGTTTAGTTATTATTAATTTATTATCGACACAACCTAAACAGAAGAAGAGAGTGTAGTTTTTACTCCATATTTGGTGCAAAGCTGTAGGTCCTAGTTTTTTACTTTATGTCTGCTAAAATAGACCAACAAATTATGTTCTTAGGCTGGAACTCAATCAAGCTGCACACTCTAGAAATGGCTTAATAATCGTGCACGTTTTATGTGTGGAAAAGTCAACACTAGTGCCCTGTCTAACTATACAGCATGAAATGTGTGAAGATTAAATTATAAATAGATTGCCAGTAATAATCTTGGGAAAGCTTCTTTGGGAAAAATTCAATTTCTTTCCCTCCATTTGAAATGTTTTCATTCCTCTTTGACAGCTAAAAGAAATCAGTAGGCTGTGGAATTAGTGGTAACACCTTTCTGTGATACAATCATTTGAAAATCCTTTTAGATGATTCTGCAGAGTGGACTTTTCAGGAGAGGAGGAGAACTTGACCTTTAACTGTTATGGAGCAGCACACATTACCATGTAATTCAGAACAATCTCTCTTAGCTTTTAAAACTGTGGCCCTTCAACAGATGGGTAGCAAGGTGAGGTCTTGAACGTGTTCAAAGCAGTCAGCTCCAGCATAAACAGATGTTTTTCCAGAGCCAAGATTATTACTTTGTGCATGAACACAGAAGATGTTTCAGGCCAGAGCTGTAGATTTTAGCAAAAGGGATGCTCCACAGAAAATATAGATTCAGGGTTTATCCTTTCTGCTTCAGATGCTGCTTTGGGCAGGGCATTGTGCCAGCTTCGATTCACAAACACTCCCTCCAGTAGGAAAAAGGTCCATCTGGCCCAGTGCATCATTTCAAAAGTTCAGCTCCAACATCCTGTAATTTCTAATGAATCAAAGACACCATTACAGTTAAATTGTGTACAAGTATTAGCTTGTGTTTTCAGTTTTTCCTCAACCAAAAATCATATTCATTCATTTTGGTTTCACTCCATTTTCCCTTGGTCATCCACACCTCACTCTCAGTGGCCTGTCTGAGCAGCTGATTTATGAGCACTGAGTTTACCAACTGTCGCATTCCCAGTTTTTCCCAGTTAATTGTCCCTATAAAAAGACAGTCAATGATAATAAAATGGCTCACAAAATACAACTTCTGTGGATGGTCTGCTTAATTTGTGTGCACATTCTGATTAATTTGTATCCATGTAATGATTTATTTCTGGATATTAGAAAAATGTATATACATGGATGCAGCACTGGGGACCAGCATTTTATGCCATGGTGCAAAACATCAGTGAAAACCTGGTATGCAGTGCTCACAAATTAATCAAAACCTGGAACAAGATTAATCCAAACACAAACACCATTAATTTATTCATCTATTTATGCTTAATTTAGTAAAGATGTGCCTCAAAATATTTATTTTTAAAAACATTTTTCTTCCTGATACCATTTGTTAGAAACACGCCAAAGCATTTCATCCCTCTCTGCTCCATTGCAGCACAGCTGGAACTGTTTAATTTTTACAGCCTGCTAACAGCATGTCCTTACACTTTATCCAACACTTGCAGAGGATACATGCTTTCATATTTTTCCATTTATTGCTTAGGACTGTTAATATCAGTTTTGACTCATAACAAATGCCGTAACATTAGCAGCATAAGCAGACAAGCTGACCTGTATTTGCGATCTACTGCAAAGTTCACCTCATGAGATCCCATCTAGGTATCTTTAGTTTATAATTACAAGTATCTTTCTCTTGTAATTTTTTACTTACAAATGCAGAAAGTGGAGTTGGCCTAGGCCTCCCTCTTGTCCCGTCAGTGTTTGGAGCATAACAAAGTATCCCATGAACTGATCTTATTTTACATAGTCAAATGCTTCAAGTCTCCTAAACAAATGCACAATGATCAACCCAACTTAAAGCTTTCATGTGAGCTACTGACAAGTATCACACCAGCAAGCTCTTTTGACAAGCCAATGATGTCACAAAAACACAAAATGCAATACATACATTTTCCATACTTGTGTGTACAGGAATTCAATGTGAAAATGAGCTGAAATGTACTCAAATTTTAAGTAGTTCTTTTCTACTTTTTTTTTTTTTTTTTGAAACAGCATGAGAAGAGCAGCTTTCTTTCCAGCACAATGCCATCGTCCCAGAGTCTAAAAAGTCTTTGAAAACTCTATACAGGTCCTCTCCTAGCACAATCTTCTTTAGAGATCTGCAGGAAGTCCTTAGGTTTTTTGAAACACAGTCACAGATTAGCTGAAGAAAGAAGACAGGGGAGCGAGAGAGCCGCATAAGAGAGCTGCCACACTCAACTTAGACAGACCCTTCAGTATCGTATCTACTGTATAGTTAGCAGTTTCTTTTAGAACTGTTCAGGCAGCATAATTATTCCCACTACGTTAGGTCTTGATGATCCTTAAGTTTAGCAGATAATCTGTCATTTTAGCTCTTTAAAACAGTTTCTCTCTGTAGCTGACATTCATTTTTAATATACTGGAAGCCTCCACGCAGAGGCCAAGCCACACACGCACACGTTCCTCCAGTTACAATTCCCATCAGGAAATTTTTATAAAGAGCAGTGATATTTATTTAAAGGCATCTTCATCTCCTTTATGTGCTTGTTTTCCTTAGATCCTGCTGTCCGTCTAACTCTCACTCCGCTTCTGAAAGTCAGAGAAAAGAAAAAGTAATTCCGCATTTAGTCAACCGTATCTGTCATCCAGAAAATCATTTATGCCTTTTAATGAATAGCACTGTTGATCACCTTGTGCTACATGTCAGAAAACGAGGCAGCGTGTCATCCCCCATTTATTTGTCTTTGTGCTGCTGCAGCAGCTCGTACAGCCTCACCTGCCACTGTGTCACCAGCTCCCTCAGTTTGCTTCTGTTTTCCTCTGGGGCCTGTCACTCATTATATTTTTCTATTACTTTTACATCAGTTGACGCATTGCTCCTGGTTTCAGGTTGTGGGTCACTGGCTACGGTCTCCTCCACTGTCTGCTTCACATGTTACCTGTCACCTGTTGCTTACCTGAGCTACCTATTCCTTCTGTGGACATGATCCATGCCCAGTGTTGCAGCCCTCAAGTGACGCCATTGCCAGAACTTGCTTATAAAACATTAAATTCCTTCTCATATCTAATATGAAGTGATATTTAAAAAATGTTTAAGTTTCCATAGAATACAATCTAGCCTACTCTATGAATATAAAAAATGTGAAAATAAAAGAGAATGAGGCATATAATTTTTGGCCATTTTTTTTTCACCAGTCCATTACATCACGAGAAAGCTTATCTGAGATATTATCCGGGCCTGAGGTCTGAATCATCATCATTTTTACAGCCTTCTTAGTAACACAGACATTACCAATGGCTTGTCATACCACTTTGAAAATGGTGAAGTCAAGGACCCATGCCAGCATGTTTCTATGATTTACAACAGCAGAGTTTCTCTGTAATGACAGTAGACTGAGTGAAAGTGGAAAAAAGAGAGACATATTGCTGAAATAGCCCTAATGTTTCTCGAGGCATCTCAGGCTTTTCATCTTCTGATTTCCAGTGGCTTGTTAAATGTGAATGTTTTTTTCACAATGCGTTTGTACTTATTTACAGAAAGAACATGTTTTTTTTCCCTCTATAGGTACATTAGCGCATTTGGGGTTTTTTTTTTATACCTTCGGCTTGTGTCCAGTTGAGGCCATATTGGGATGCAGGTATAGTTAATGTTCATCGAATGCCATCTGGGGCTGGTTCCGATGTTACAATGACTTCACTCAGTTTCTTTGAATCACTGAACTCAACTGTGTATGTGGCCATGATGTTTTTATAGTAATTTGTAAATGTCTGACTAATAACTAATAAACTGTACAGGTGGGTTAGCCCATCAAGAGGTGCTTGAGCTTTGGAGCAGAATCTAGAATTTTATATGAATATATGATTCATCTGACTTTGCGTGAACCCATAAAATCCATGGATTTCGCTTGAAAGAGTCACCTGATGGCTTAGGACCTTTTCGTTCAAGTTTGGTCATTTCTGAAAGACCAAAGATGGTGACAACCCTGCCCAATACTAATGTGGGGGCCTCAAAATGGACAAAGCAAATGGGTTGCCAAATCCATCCTAGATACAGTTTATAGCAGAGACTGAGTGTGCTCCAATCAGGACTTTGTATCATCAAGTAAACCAATTTCTGAATTAGGATTGTTTTCAATGAACTAATTCAGAATAAATGTCAGTGATACAAACACCTGGCGGACAAACAGGCCTTATCATTTCTCACAAAAGCTACTTTGGGCTTGTTTATCCGAGAGCCCCAAGTAATATTTTTACCTTTTCTTTTATCTGTTCCCAAAGTAATATTTTTATCGTTTCTTCAGTAGTCAAAAGAATCAAAACCATGACTGAAAGAGAGGGCAGCTGAGGCCCCAAAAGAAGCTTTATAATGAGTTTAAAAACAGCAGTTAAAAGGGGGGTAAGGTTAAATCTGCCCCTGAAACAAGCAGCATGCTGTTCAGAAAAGAAATGAGAAATGGGGGAAAAATGGTATCCTATTTAAAAATGAGAATATCAAAGCATAATAATTGCTCACTTTACTCACGCAGCATCTTCCCATCTATCATGACAATGTAATGCTAAAACAGATAGGAGCGCACATCCACCAAAGTGACTATTGATCGCCGATCAATAGGCTTTGTTTCTGGGTGACTGTGTCTGGTAGCCTACAGCCTGCTGCTGTATCAATAGAGAGGCCACAGCCAAACCTTTATGATCAGCCTTCCAACTCATGAATAAATTCATTAAATAAATATCTGAATTCATTGTGAAATATTACAATAATCTGCAACTTGAAAATCAAAGCAGGTGTCCAACAGATGTTGTAATCTTCCTTGACAGAGAAACAGAGAACTATCAATTCATTACGTTGCTTTTTTTTTTTATTACATAATATGCTTCACACTAGAGGGAGACAAAGACCCTTCACAGATGACAAGCTCAGAACTACACTTGCATGATTAATGATTTAAGGTCACATTGTATGATGTGTGTGTAGATGAAAAATAAGTATTTGAATCCACTGACATCCATGTTATGTGTTTAAAATGCCATGTCTACAGCCTGTTTTACCCGTTGAATATTAAGTTTCAAAATCTCTCTCCATTATTAGTGATGCTTTATGTGATCTTAAAGAAAATTAACTCCAAATTAAGTGTTTGTTGTCACATCTTGTCCTGCCTTCTTAAACCTATGGAACTTGAAATGCATACCAGGGCACCGAGGCAGTCGGGGCATGGCGGTTTAATTGAAACATATTTTAGTAGAATGTGGGCCGTATTACTGGGTTGTATCCTCAGGGAGGCACATTGTAACAAAAGAGCAGGCGAAGGTAGAGACATGGTGAGGCAAGGAGAGAGGAAGACAGAGTCAGGAGGAGGTGGTGTGAGGAGGAGGCAGAATTGCACTTTCACAATGTATCTCAAATCCATAATGGCACATTGTTACAGAGTTTATGGGATGTGTCCCACAATCAATAACCAATTTATGTGAACTTGATGGATGGATAAAGGCCACACTGGTTACATTACCTGTTTCCCATTCGGACAGTATACCTGACCTTGGTTTGTGTTCACTTATGTTCTGGAATAATCTGCCAGGTCTTTTTACTTCCACCTGGAGCAGATGTTATGTGACTGGTGGCGTCTTTATACTTTGCCTGTAACAAGCACTCCAGATTTTCTCTAGTGCAAAACTTAATGTGTCTCAACTATCACATGGTAATATCTTTTCCAGGCAATCTGCCTTGCTTCAGGCATGCCTGGGTTGCTATAACAACAGCTGCTGCTATATCTGTCACTGCTGTGGGTCACGGCTAGCTAAAAGAGCAACATACATCACGTCCCTCTTAAGTGGCGCTTTTCATCTATTTCTCCCTGCCAGTACTTTCGCCTTTTGCTATCTTTTTGTCTTCTGCAGCCCCTCTGACTTTGCATATCTGAAGCAGCTCTCTTCCCACAGAATAAAACCCCTTTGTACGTATGTGTTTAAGCTCTGTGAAGACAGACAATTAAAATACACCAAGTTCCAAGTCCAAACTAATCGGAAGGCGTTTTGTTAGCTGCTTTTCTGCTGAGTTAATGAGAGCTGTGAATGCCAGAGGGGCTTATTGTGGTTGATTTAAAGCCAAATTCGTTCTTTTCATCACCATTGCAGTCACAGATAATAAGGAGAACATGAGTTAAGAGCTGCTGAGGGTCAATATTGCATTTTCTTCTCAGTGTCCTGGTAGAGTTAAAGTAACAGAGGACTCATTATACAGTTTACATGGCACCGGAAGACAGACGTAGCCACATGAACTCCTGCTTTACAGCCTCCGTTTTAGCATTGCTACCACTAACATCTACTTTTTTAGGAGTTAAGAAGTTAAGAAATTTAGACGAGGAGTGGGAGTGCTAAGTTTATAGCTAATGCTAGCTAGCTTGGTTAGCAGGCAATTCTCTATAAAAATACCTAATGCTGAGTAACAAACAATATTATTATTAGATTTAAATGTAAAGCAATCCAAGCTGCCTGTGTTTACTTGTCAGCCAAAGTGGTCTTCTTCTTCACTTTTTTCAGCTGGTGCCTTCAGAGGTCACGATAGCAGATCATCTGCCTCTATTTCACTCTATCCCTTCTTCTGTCACACCAACCATGCTCTCTGAGGTCTTCAATTTTTCTCAGCTCCATCTTTGATATCTTTTGTCTAATATATCCACTATCCCTCTTCTCAACCTGTCCAAACAATTTCAGCCATGCCTCTATAATTTTGTCTTCAAACCACTCAACCTGAAATGTCCCTCCGACGTACTCATTTCTAATACTCATCAGTGAAAATCTTTCACTCTGCCACATTCAGCTTGACAGGAGGAGACACAGGTAGTGCTACACTACTACTACTTAAACTCTTTAAGATAAATATGAGAGTCGCATTTGGAGCTTTAACTTCTCATTGTTACCTGATGGCAAGGAAACTTGGTGTGATTTTTTTTGACTGTGCTTTAAAATTAGCTAAATGTATTAACTCTGTTGTTAAGATGAGCGTTGGCTCCTCAGTAAAGCCAAGGCCTGCTTCCTGTCGCATACCTTTGAGAGATCAGTTCACTCTTTTATTACCGCTCACTTAGACCGTTGCAGTCATTTATATGTTGGCTCTCATCAGTTGTTACTTTGTCGCCTGCAGGCTTTACAAAATTGGCAAGAAACAAATGGTGTGATCACAGTACTTTATTAGGCTCCTTACACTGGCTTCCAGTCCATTTCTGGAACAGAGTCTCAATAGTTTGGTGCCATCTTAGTTAACTGAGCTTTTGCAACCCTACACTCCTGCCAGAGCACTGGGGTTTACCAACCATAATAAGCTTATGCATGATGTCTCCCTTCTGTGGGCCAATCAGCCGCCACTTTGTGTGGTTCAAATCTGACACCTCAGTCAGAGCTCCATTCAAGCCTCACTCTTTATCTTCACCACCACCTTTGTCTAGACTCTGGTTTCCTGTCCTATATCCTATCTCCGCTGGGATTTAATTCAGCCATAATGGGTCATCGGAGTCTAATTGCCAAATGCATTAATTTCTCCATCTCCATACATCATTTTCACACAAGAGTGGCCCAGTCTCTCAATCATTTTAAAAGACTTTTTAAAAACCACTTATTCTCAGGTGATTTCCATCCTAGTTGAACAAACTTATTTAGTGTACCGTATTTTCCGGACTACAAAGCGCACCTGAATATTATCCGCACAACTTGAAATTATGAAAAAATCATATTTTGTTCATACATTAGTCGCACCGGACGAAATGCCACAGGTGTTTTAATGTTTAATTATCATATGTAAGAGAATATACTCAAAGGGTATTGTCAGGAAAGAGATGACTGTTTTGGAACACATTCTTTTTATTATGGGACACCGCCCCATGAAAACCCACGCTGTGCGACGTGCCGCAGACATCTGAGCCCCGCAAGGCGGGCCGCGCAACACGCTTCTGTCGGTGGAGAGGGGAGGGCGATGGAGCGACTGCTCCCCCAGCCTCGGCGTGAGCCCAGCGAGGCGGGCCGCGCACCGCTGCCCAACCCTTAGAGCCAATACTTATCCCGAAGTTACGGATCTAACTTGCAGACTTCCCTTAGCTGCCTTGTTCTAACATGCCAGAGGCTGTTCACCTTGAAGACCTGCTGCAGATATGGGTACAGGGCCAGCGAGAGCCAGTTTGCTTATCGAGTCTCTTTTTTGCGCTAA
This sequence comes from Pelvicachromis taeniatus, assembly GCA_015108175.1. Taxonomy (NCBI): domain Eukaryota; kingdom Metazoa; phylum Chordata; class Actinopteri; order Cichliformes; family Cichlidae; genus Pelvicachromis; species Pelvicachromis taeniatus. The sequence goes on along the minus strand of VURO01051044.1, from coordinate 69,303 downwards.
TTTGTACGGCACTACTTTGGCTGTGACATGTGACCAACATATCACTCTTTTCCGTGTCTGATCAAATGCTTTTCCGCCAGGCAAAATGGCGAAATAAACCAAAACAAACCATCTTACGATGTCACAAAAATCATGAAAAAGCCTTAGAAAAGCCACACCGGACAATAAGCCGCAGGGTTTAAAGCCTGTGCAAAAAGTAGCGGCTTATTGTCCGGAAATTACGGTACATTTGTTGTTGGTTTAGTGACTGTTTTTTGTGTTTTTTTATGTGCTATAGAAAAAAACTTTGACTTGACTCTTGCTGCTGTCCTTCTGTCACAAATTACCCCTAACACGTGTCTCCACCCACTCCACCATTCTTCATCTTTCTCGTGGTCTGTTTGCTGCTTTGAATGGTTGACCCCAGGTATTTAAACACATCCACCTTCACTGCCTCTGCTCCTTGCACTTTCAGCTTTCCAGCCTTCTCCCTCTCCTTCACAAATATATATTCTGTCTTGCTCCAACTGACTTTCTTTCCTCTTCTCTCCAGAACACACCTCCACCTCTATAGGCTCTCTTCCAGATCATCTGCCACGTGCAAACATCACAGTCCATGGAGACTATCACCTGACTTCATCTGTCAGTCTGATCATGACCACTGCAAACAAAAAGGGACTCAGATGTAATCCCACCACCATCTTGAACCCATCCGTCATCTCGCCATTGCCTCGCTGCCCTCACACACATCCTGCACCACCTTCACATACTTCTCTGACACTCCTGACTTCCTCATGGAATTCCGTAGTTCCTGCCCTGAATATGAATAACTTTAAGTCTCACAGTTTTATGGAATGAAAATTATGAGTTAATCCACAAAACTGCTGCATGGCAAGTAGACCCCTGTATTAGTAAAGGTTTTCAGTGAGCAACAACAGAAAAGCTTTAACATAGATTGTGGAATGCATTGTATTTGATATTTCAAAGCAGTTCACTGAAACATGGCATATGTTATGTGTAACAGACAAAAATGGCGTGTAGGATTGAATCACAAAGTATATAAAGTTCTACAGTGCTGTTTTATAGAAAGAGGCACACATTTAGTCTCAATAGCAATGCTAGTGTAGAACAGCAACAGTCAAAGCACTGAGTATAAATTTCAGATTAACTGTATAAAGCAAGACTTGACCTATAGAATCTACTTCAAGACCAGAGCTGAGTGTGGCTATGAGATTTTTACATAGGACAGTATAGGAAATTTGTGTGATTCGATACAGTATTTTCTGCATATTTATACTCCAGTTTTGTATTACACTTCATTTTGTTACAGCAAAAAAGACAAATGCAGGTCCCATACAATATAAAAGCTGCACATTTTAGTTTAAAAAGACTTTTGGCCAATACAAATAAAACAGTGACCCAAAATCTCAGCATGGTATAAAATTGTAAGAAAACTAAAAAAAAAAAGAACTGAAAAAGTACTATATATTCAGTATACAAGATGTACATAACAGACTAGGACATTTTCAGGGGTCATATCTGTTTATAGGTTATATAAATCACAGAGGCACTACTAACTACCAAGAAATTCTTTAGTTAGTCCACATACGGGTATTTCCAAATAAAGTATGGCTGGTAATTCTCTGATAAAAACTGCAGTATACTGACATTTGTGTTCTTTAACCTGATGTAACTGTGAAAGCACTTGATTTTTAGAGACACCTGGCACAAAGGTTAAAAAAAAGGGGGAGAGGAAAGGCGGGAGAAAAACTGAGCACTTGGACATTTTTTGACTGGCTCTTCACAAGACACAGTCGATAAACAGGGACAGTCAGTTGGCAGGATTCCCATCGCTGCCTGAGAGTAAAGATATCTTCATAGTGACACAGATAGGGTTGATGAAACCGATGTCCCGTTGTGATTGGTCAATACCTAAGGAGAACAGAAAACATGTTTATCCTTATCCAGTTTTACAGCAATACACAATACTGTGCAAAAGCTTTGAGCTGTCCCTCATTTCTTTATTTTTTCCTCCAAGGAACCAGGCTTTCTGAATCTTTTTGAAGTGGTCCTGAATGATAGTTCTCCAGGCTTTCTGAAGGGTTTTCAAGTTTTTTTTCTTTCAACGTTAGGTGCTTTGTCTCTCATTCCTACAAAGTGACACCTCCACCCCCGCCAGGGACAATCTGACCACCTCTCTGTGCTTCTAATCCCTGCCTACATCCCTCTCTGGAAGCAAACTCCTCCGAGTACCCAGGTCATTAAAACATGGCCGGAAAATGCTCTCCTCCAGCTACAGGACTGTTTTGATCTGACAGACTGGTCCATCTTTGAACAGCAGGACCTGGAAACGTTCACTCAGTCGGTCCTTTTCTACATTAACTGCTATGTTACAGTGTCTAAAACCATCTGAGTTTTTTCAAACTGAAAACGTTGATGAGTGAAGTACAGTTTGACCCACCATGCAATACTATTTGGAAATTGTCATGAAAATTATACCAAACATGCTACCAGTACAACAAAAGCATCCGTGGATAGGAAAACACACAATGGCACACTTTTAGTTATAAATTCGCCTCCCCAGAGGCGGACCTTCACATTATTAAAACAGTAGACCAGAAGGCACTCAACGTCCAAAGAAGAGCTTTGAATGTCCTTCAAGAAGCCCGGAGAACTATTCCTAAAGTTGCTTAAATAATCACAAGAAAGCTTGTTTAAGAGAGTTCAGACTGTTAAAGAGTATCAAGTAGTTCAAGTAAAGGTAAAGTAAAATACAAAATACAAATAAATGGTTCAAGACTTTTGCACAGCACTGTGGGTCTCCTTACTTTCACACATATTATTTCAAGATAAGTAGGTGTGCACTCTTTTAATAAGCCAAAAGTCCTACATCCTAAACATGCAAAATTCACCGTGTTAGAAATCATTAACATGCTTACATTTCCCACACTTTGAAATACTTCATTCAACACTGCTTACATTAATTATGTGCAATCGTTCATAATGGAAAATCATTGAAAGTGGGACAGATCGGACACTGAATGGTGACTGAATAAAAATGGAGGATTTGTGATTAAGGGAGGACGTTTTTTTTTTTTTTTTTTAATGGCAGGAATGAAAGCCCCTTTGAAGGGGATGAGAAAGAAGAGCACAGGGGGTGTTGAAGCAGCAGAGTCCTCTAGAGAGCTGCACAATTATGAGTGATAAAGGTACAAACACATGAATTGAAAGAGAGGGGTTGATTTCAGTGATTAGAATCGGGATGAGAGAATCACATATAAAATACCGTGTGTCTGAAAACCACTTTTATTCTGTAACAGGAGCGGCTGGATTGTCTTTCTGCTCAGAGGGAATGGCTAGGTAGTTTGTCCTGTGGGCAGATTGGCAGAAAAACAGAGGAGTGTCTAAGACCTGGTGCTATTGGCCTCTCTAGCACCACACACCACAGCTACTCAAAGTTTGTTAGTGTTCATGACAGTGCAACATTTCTGAATTACTGTTTTATTTATTGAAGTGTGAAAATGTGACTAATTCACAGAAATTAAGGAAAGAGTTTTAACAGATAAAATCCATCTAATCCGAGCAGTGCTTAGGGACTGCGTGGAATGCACATCAGGAAGACGTGACATCCTAATTCAGCATTTTATAGCAAACCTTCAGCATGTTTAAAAAAAACACAGTACTGGCACTGAATATGCCCCCAATTCAAAAGAGCTGCCCTGAAAGTGTATAGAAGAAGATACAAGTGAAAGGAGTTTTGTGACTATAAGCACATTTCAGAAATAGCCTAATTTAACTCTTTGACAGATCACATCGTTGCCTCCCCTCTTTTAGGGACATGACTAATATGTTTTGAACCACTAATGCATCACAAAATGTAATCTCAAAATGTCCTACTTGTTCTACATATTGCATTCTTTGAGTGGGTAGACCTTCTGTGTTGTCATACGGGTCACTAATGGCTAATGGCCAAAGCCTGTGAAATCTTTCAGCTACATTGAGCGACAAGGTGTAAAGTATTAAAGCTGAGAAAACTCTCATCCAATAGTTTTTTTGAGATTTCTCAGCTTTTGACTGTTGCTGTTGACTTAAAAAAAAAAAAAAAACGTCTTTCTTTTATCTTTACAACTTTTAATTTGGCAATAATAGTGTGGCACTATTACTTGATAATGAGAAGGTCCTGGGTTTGAATTCACCATCTGGCGGGGACCTTTCTGTGTCTGTGTGGCTCCTCCCACAGTCCAAAGACTTGTAGCTCATGGTGTTAGGTTAACTGGTTATTGTAAATTGCCCAGTGTGAGTGTGAATGGTTGTCTGTCTCTCTTTGGTTCATCGAGTACCCTGTCTCTCACCCTACGGCTCCTGGGCCGGAAGAAAATGGATAGATAGAGCTTTCGGTTTCTCCCATATTTCAGATGGGTTCACCACAGACAGTGGAGTCAATTGTATTTAATGCATGTGTATTTAATTCCTTTAAAAAAGTTATAGCAACAAAAACATCCTTAATATGTAAAGACAAAATTTAATGTGCTTCTATATTTAGCGCAGAGGTGGGCAATTAATTTTCCAATTAAAAAATGTAAATTTTTTAAATTGGAAATTAAACCATGATTGCCTAAAACACAAAAGGTCCCCAATTTGCAACAAGGAGAAAACTGCATGGATCGTAGAAAAACAACACACGAGAAAACTCAAAAAGCCTTTTGAATCCAGTTGTCTTGATATTTTGAATTTTTGGAGCGTTTTCTTTTGTGCTCATTCCAATAACTCTTAATTACCTGTCAGTGTAAGAGTAAAATAGAAAGACAATAAATCACTGAATATTTTTAGAGAAGCCCTTCCCAAATTTAGTTGAAAATATAGTTCTTTGAAATATATTAGCTTACAGAAACGTTTAACTATTTATTATATTGTAATTTGTCTAAACCCTGGATATTGGGTCTTGTGAATATTCAGCAATGTTGTGCATATTGTGCAGTACGCTGACTTAATGTGTCACTGAAGGAAGCAGATTTGTAGTCAGCAGTAAGTGTTTGCAAAATAAAAATAACTGGATCAGCACCTGCGTGATTGCTCTCCTCAGGACATAAAGTCCCTGTACAGAAGTTGTAACTGTGGGTCGCGAAGGTTAGTCGGCACCACTAAAATCCAGCGGGAGCTGACTATAAAGGTGCATTTGGGTCTTTGACATTACTGACAAGGCAATGCAAAATGCCAGTCACTGATGGAGCTGAAAATCCATCACGGATGTTAAAAGGTTGTTTAGAAAAAAAGATCAGTCAGCAGTTTAGGTAAAAAACAGATTAGTGTTCCAGGAGGGGTACAAACAGATGGACTCAATTACTTCTCTGTCTGTGTGTTTGCCCCCCTGCCTCATTCCTTCACTTTCTGTCCCTTTCTTCCCAGACTGACTCCTAAATCTAATTTCCCTATCCACCATATTTTTTAGATTTTAAATTACAATTATGAAACTAGAAATCCTAAGACTTTTGACTTCTGACTTTTAAATGAATATAAATCCGATGCCGTTCGACTCATAACACATAAATATCTGAATATGTGACGTCGGGTTTGTGTTCAGGACACATGCTGTTTAAATTTGCTGTTCAGTCACATCCCTGCTAACATTTATCTGTCTGTGCATCTGTACATGAGACTCACGCTGTGTCCTGTGCCTGCTCATCAGACTTGGAGATCTTCCTGTAGCAGTAGACCATTTCTACCAACAGCCAGAAGGTCAAGAACACCAGCAACACATACATCATGATCTCAGAGTAGATTGCTGTGGCGTCGTCACTGGCTGCAGAGTTAAAACGGTGGCAAGGCACATGTATTATTCATTATGCATGTTTCCTTGGAATACTGCGAGCAGAAAAGAACAGAAGAGACCTGAGCTTGTACAACACTGCTGATCCACAATCCTCTGTCATTCATCATATTTAATACATTTTATGTCTTTCACTGAAGAACAAATCCAATGAAACAAATAATAAATATGGTTATGCGGCTACAACAACAAACAAAGGTGTTTTACTCAGGAGCATCCTGTCTGTAGATACACTTAAGAAGTGATGCAGAAACTACTTCATGTTGCATTCATAATATTATGGCCATACCTGTAATATAATGAAAAATAAAAAACCCACAGACTTAAAGGTGCCCAGTGGAGATTTTGCAAGGCTGCTTTTATGCAACATGTTTCCTAACATTGCACTGTTTTGTTGCAGAGCTTATCTCGTTCTTACACATGTGTATGCACATTTTTATCGAAAATTCAACCTAAATCCACCAATAAAAACATTAAATCTCCACAGGGAACCTTTAAGTATCAAAATAGGATGGATATGCAATGTCACAGAGGTTCTCAGAGTGTGAAACTTATTCAACTTTAGAATCTGTCATAAAAAATATTTGCATGCTGTTTTTGACACCAGAACAGCTTTTGCTGCTTGTAAACAATCCTCTTCTACTCATTTGCAATTTTGAGATGCTTCTAGAATAAGTAATACATAAAATATCCGGTCCAATTCTATATATTACATATTTAATATACACTGAGATTAGCCACAGCATTAAAACTATTAACAATGCCTGCTGGGAATAAATTCTGCAATTCTTGTGTACGGCCATGACACTCCTCACCAGCATACACATTGCAGAACACATAATACATAAACCCATAACTACACAATAAAACTGCTACAAGGCACTGCCTCCAAACTCCCTTCAAATTAACCATGCAGAGGATGAACGAGAACAAGCCCCACCTATGGAGGCACCACCCTGCAGGTACTAAGGAAGCTGCTACCTATGTATTATTGCCAGACAGCAAAAGACACCCCCATAGCAGGCATACAAAGTACTTGACAGGTGGTTTTAATGTTACTGTGGTTCATCAGATAGCTTATTTTGCTGATAATTTAATATCCAAACTGTGAATTTGAATAAATATCTTGTCAACATCTTATTGAAAATGCTTTCTCATTTATTGCTTTCTCTCCATTGTTTACAATGAAATGCCATTAGAACAGTATCTCATTAATACTGTTCTTAATAACCCATTAAGAACAAGAAGAAGGATTACAAGCAAAGCAGAAGCTGTTAAAGAAAGTTTTCCTTTTATTGTCTTTCATTTTGTTTTCATCATGAGTGACCGTGAACCACTGTGTCAGTTAGTGTATAACAAATTCCAGAAAGCCTGCTGACCAGGCAGCTGACAGCTTTTTTTGATTTGATTCAGCAGCCCCATCAAAAGGAGAATATTAGTGAAATATAATCCCTTTGATGGGAAAGCACGGATATGTCGGCCACGAAGTAATCCATTCTACCACTATGGATGCCATTACTGCAACATTAATGTAACCATGCTCTAGTGTACATTGCACTAGCTGCAGGCTTTGTGAAATCTGAAACAACTGTTTTGTGAAATATGGAGGACAGGCTGTGAATATAATAAAAAAAAAAAATCTAACTGTGCTCTATTCTTTACTCTTCTTTTTATGGGTGCAAACTCTTTAAATCAAACGAGCCTATCACCTGATAGCTCACAATATGTTATGTGCAAGCATATATATAAAATGTAAAGTTAGAGAAATGGGGAGAGTTGAGTAATTTCAAATATACGTAGTGTATATTCGATTAAGGTGGAACATGACACATTCAGCAAGCCAAGCATTCAGGAAGCAGAATACATTACCCATTATTATAGATAGCAAAGTAGCTGGTTTGATATAACACCTTCACTGACAACAGAAGAAAGCTTTGATGGACAATAAAGGCAGACAAAACAACACACAATTACTCCTTTTAAAATCAGTACAGTAACAAGAAAGGGAGAAAGAAGGAAAGTGGTGTTGTTAGTGGCAGACTGGCTTCACACTCATGCATCACCAAAAAAAAAAACCCTGTTGGAAATATATTAGACATATTATTTTTTATCTACTTGTGGCGATTTGTGCAACATAAATAAACAAAAAACACAGACTAGTCTTTCTCTCATCTCATCTTAAGTTATGATTCCACTTCTAAAGTGAAATCATAACTTAAGGTGTTCTGCATGTGCAAAGCAAACTCTTTTCATTAAGTGAGTATGGAGAATACTTGTTAACAAAAAAAATCTGCTCTCTTAATATTAAACCATGTGAGGAAAAGTGTAACATACATAAACTAATACTGGGTAGATATTTGAGAAAGAGATTTTTCATCACTTCAATCATTACTAGCTTTTTAGTTTCCATTTATATTTGACTTATTTCATGTTCCTGTGGGGAAAAAAAGAGCTAAACCTGAGCATAGGACACGGGTGGATAGCATGGAAGAATTTTACATTTAGCCATACCTTTCTCTTTCACAGTCAGGTTGATGGTCTTGTTTACTTCGAAGATGGGAGTGTATAGCTCAAAGTCAAACTCGCGACGAATTTTACAGGTATACAAACCGCTGTCATTATAGGTGACATTACGGATTTCAATGGAGACCTCTTGTAAGTCCTTGCTTCCGATCCAGTTTAGACGGTTCTTAAATGGATTGTCCTCCACATTGAAATTGTTATGAGGATATTCGTATATCTAGAAGAAAGGAAACGCATGCAGGCATTAATTAAATACACATACAGTGCGAGTACAATGTGCTAGATCATTTGCAATAACGTAGAAACAACTCACAAGATATGAAATGTTTTTGTCTTGTGTTGGACTGTTTCTTCGGGTGTAAAGCCATGTTACAAATGTGTTTGCTTTGACCTCCTCCCTCTTCAAACAGGAGATGCAGGTCAACTTCATGACTTTTCCCACAATTGCTTCTGTGTCTGACTGGACATCGACACATACCGGCATGCACAGGTGGACTTGAGAAGCATGGAGAGGTTACAAATATTTAGTTTAGCATTTACAATGTAATTGTAAAAAAAAAAAAAGAGAGAGAAAAAAAAAAAAAAAAAAAAAAGAGAAAGAGAGAGAGAGAGAGAGAGAGAGAGAGAGAGAGAGAGAGAGAGAGAGAGAGAGAGAGAGAGAGAGAGAGCCCGACAAAG
>VURO01051044.1:23788-56314 GCA_015108175.1 Pelvicachromis taeniatus | reverse complement strand
ATTCAGGTAGCGAAAAAAAAAAAAAAAAAAAAACAGTCCATCACGCCACCTGCACCAGAGAGGACTCGAGTACCTGCTAGAAAATGGCACTTTTTCTGTCAATAAAAACCAAGCAGGGATTTTACTCAACTGTAAAAATTAAAGAAGTGAGAAGGAGACAATGATAAAGATATTTTCCTGCTCTGCAGACCTGAATAACATCTAACATTAATACCAATTGACTTGCCTGTTGGATGTATAAAGTGCTTTCTATTGGGCAATCTACTGTGAACTTTAAAATACTGCACGTGTATTATCTTAAGCATAAAAGTGCCAACAGTGGGTTAATACTTACAAAAAGTAAACTCTTACAAATTACATAATCAATCAAACCATTATAATGATAATTATTAAACGATTTATGCATCTTGTTTATTTGTGTATGGTTTATTTCTTTCATGCACTATGTAAAAAATACATTAACATATTCACATAAAGGGAAAACATTTTTGTAACAGATTTAGCTTAGTAGCTAATTTCCATCTGCAGTCCCTGGGCAGTTAAAACAACTGTAAGATACAAGTAAAACTCGATCAGCAAATCACACACACACACACACACACACACACACACACACACACACACACACACACACACACACACACACACACACCGTAACAAGTGGTAAACGAGTATCAAATTGGCAGTCACTGAAATCACCAAACATGCTTCCTCTACGCTTTGATACATACGAAAGAAACCAAATCCTCTGAAGCACTGACCGAGACATCAGGGTTGCTATGACTTTAAAAGAAAAGCACTGAGATAAATCTGTGATGCAGCACCAAGCCTGAAAGAGCTATAATAATCTCAATGTGACATCACAGTATTTAATTTTGCAGCCACTGCATCTGGAACAATAAGAAGATTACTGCCAAAGGAAAATAGAAATCAGGGGCTTGGAGAAAGTCATTATAATGCTGTACTTTATTCTTTTTTGGATTTATGCAAACAGCCATACCATTAAATAACTACACCTTTAGTTGAACTCTGAAACACTGGCAAACAGTCATGGAGTGAATCAGCAGCTGTGGGGCTGTGATTCTCACTGGTAAAGATTTTAATGTAGAAAGCAGAGAGGCAGCTGAGTGTACTTGTGTGTTGCTGTCAGCATTAGCAGTAGGCTGGCTCATTGAGGAGCAGACTTAATATGGCAGGCCCGGTTGAACCATATCCTGCAGACAGGGAAACCATAGCAACAGTAATGCACTGCCATGGCGACTACAGGAGGCTTGCGTAGACAGCCTCAGAGTCAGGATGACAATAGGAAGCCTAAAAGGGAGCTCTCTTTTATTTCATTATTTTCTTACAAAAAGCATTTGAAAGATGGGAGCAAATAGGGCAAGTCATTATGTTTAGGCGTGGGCTTGATGTGGAATCAACAAAAAGATTTAAGTAAATTCTCCAACATTGCTAGCTTCCTACAAGGGAGCAGAGGTAGGAGGAAATAATGACAGTGTTAATAGCACTAATTGAAACGCCAGGTCTGTAAAAGTCACTTTGTTTTTGTTGCTCTGACAGCCTCCTGATAATTTGCTGAAGACTTCCTTAACAATTCAAAGCACGCTTGATTGTTTTTCCTCTTTTTGCTGCGGCCTTCTGAGAGCTTTCACCATTTAAAAGCTGAGCTTCAGGTACGAAGTGCTAAGCTTATAAGAGGAGTTACAGAATCGAAAAAAGCAGGTGGAGTTGCACAGAGTGAGTAAGTGGTCGGGAGTCGAGTGCGGAGGAGGTCTGTCCAGAGACTGAGCATAAGCAGAAGGAAAATGTCCAGCAGTAGCCCAGGTAACCGTGTGCAGCTACATGAGGTGTGACAGGCTGACGGGGAGGAGAAATCTCAATTATAACAACAGGCTTTGCAATCAGAAAGGTTTTGCAGAAAATTGTAAGCCACAGAGAGGAAATATGTTTTTGTAATGAAAGAATACATAATGATGCTTTTTTCCCTCTATGTTCAGACCAAAGACTTTACCAAATGGGTGCACACTTATGACGATCACAACAGAGAGGCAGGACCAACTCCAGATCAATAACTCAAAAAGACAGCTATGTACGTGTACTGACATCATTAACCAACAGCCTGCACAAGGGAATGAATGTGCAAATGAGTGGGTTTGAGAATACATGTGTGTGCTCATGTTTGTATGATAATTATGCCTCTTTGTGTGTGTGTGTGGTTGTGTGCAGGCATCCTCGAGAATGCACTGCATAGAGCAGATTTCTAGGGATTTGGAAGGATTTCAAGATTATAACGTGATTACAGCAGACAGCCATGGATCACACATGCCAGAAATTCTGAGGTATATCTAATGTGCTCCTTGCTAGAAAAGCCTCTTAATGCTGCAGTTTGAAATCACTCATCTGTCATTTCTATTCATCCTCAGTGTGTGACTATATCTGTATATTTCACATGCTATCATGGTGTTGGAATCACCTTTAGTTTCATTTATTCTGAGTATAGGATTCATATTAAGGAAACATGTCCAGTGAAACAAAGAAAGGTTTAACAATCCTTATAGTACACTCAATGTGAAATAATCTAAACATTTAGGGAGACCTACTACTTTTTCACAAAAAAAAAGAAGCCTTAATGAATACTTTCAGGATTTGGGTTTTAAACAGTCATGCAAAGTTATGTATTTCTCTTCATTTATACAATGTATTCCACCGAGTTACTCCTGGCATGTAATGCTGTGATATTTTACATTATTCCTCACTGCTGGCTTCCCAAACTTTAGGCTTCCTCTCAGGTCATGATGATTTGATCTTATTTGGAACAAGTTCTGAATGTTGTTTGTTTACATTATTTGTGGGCTTTTGAAGTAAACCAATTTGAATTTGAATTTGATGGTTCTCCTGAAGTGGGCTCATGTATGGTCCTTGTTGCTCTTTTTTTGCAGCATGTATTTGATTTTGTAGAAAGATACAAAACTAAAAGAAAAAAATGCAAGTTGCATAAATTTGTGTACATTTGGGTAGGTTTTTACCAAATTGTTTTGGGAAGATAAAATAACAAATCTGAGATCAGACACATTACTCTATGCATATGGACACAGATACTTACACAATCATCACACAAAGCCAGTCTTGCTAAAAATAACCCACGTTTTCATCTAACCAACTAGAGCAAGCCTAATGTAGTAAATAACCACAAAGAGTTACACACTCAGAGCTGCCCAGTATGTTGTTTTATGTTGCCATGTCCCACTGCGAGGTACTCTGGACACAAATGCAAAATCAGTGGCACTGGAGCCAATCTAATTGATAAGGCATGAAATGTCATTGAGTCACTGAACTACACCTCATATATGTACACACACACACACACGCATGCACGCACGCACACACACACAGAACCACAGGGCAATGCCAGATTCAACCAGGGGGACTTGGCACAGACCTCTGAGCTAACACTGATAGTAAGTGAAGACTTGTTCCATCTGACCTTCTGATTTGGCTCATAGCCCCCCTGTAGGAATACTGACTTTCTATTATAAGACCTAGAACGCTATGCGTCAAATAAATCATTGAACCAGAAGAAGACAGCAGTTGTGCAACATAGATTTCACTTTTTGGAGCAAAATCAAATCGGTGCCTTTTGAGTTGTGCAGCTACTTTTAGTTCCACTCGGTTAATCTGCTGGTTACAGTGAAATCTCACTAGAACAAGACAGCTCAGGGAATAAAGTTCAGAACCTATAAGTGCGCAAGAGAGAGAAGAGTTATTGTAGTTTAATATTACATATTCATGAAAATCGCGGTTTGTCACCTCGACACGGGGGAGAAGCTGCTGTGATCAGGAAGTAGAACAGAAGCACTGGTGTCACCTTGTGTTCAATCAGCTGAGCTTTATTGTCTTAATTAGAATATGGTAATGAGCACGGTCTGTCTTAGAGACCAGTATTAACTCCTAAAAAAAAATTCTTTGGACAAGCTGACAGATTGTGTCACACCACTGCTTGCTGCTGCAAATTATTTTTGTCTGGATCCACACATAACTGAAAGAAATTGTTTTTATGAAATGCTCCAAACTGAAGACAGAGGTCACTTGTATTGTTACTCAAATAAAACAAAAATATTGTACAGAAATAGCCACTCAAGTGGCACAAAAAAGGAAAAAAGACTGACAAGTCATGTGTAGAGAGCCACATGAGAAAAACCTTGATCATTTGTCCACATTCAGATTGGTGTGCACTCCGATGTCATCAACATCTGTTTAGCTTGTTGTATTTTCTATTGCAGACTGCCTTTTTAGTTCTTGCTCTCCTGGAACATTTAGATCTTGAGTGCCTGGCGTCTGGCAGCCCAATAACGTGTCAGGGTTGTTGCTTTGGACAGTGTTACTCCTCTGATCAGAAATATGACTCTCCAGTTTATAGCTATCAAGACCTCTGCTCTCTTCGGCTTGTTGGCTGTGACTGTGGCTAGCTGAAATACTGTCCCGCCGCTGGCCATCGTTGGGTCTCAAGCCATCTGCACTACCATAATTCTCACTTTCGCCCTGCTGCGTGGCGCTGCTGTCTGTTTGTGTGCACCCTCTTGTCCCATCTTTTGACTTGCTGTCATGCTGCTGGCATCGTGTGATCTGGCCTAATGTGATTTGGAGCTCATTGAGGCGCTGTAATACATAGCGTCTCTTCAGTTCCAGCAGGATTGTTCCATTACGACTCAGGCTTGGCATGTCTGTTGGAGTTGCCCTCTGCAGAAGAATAGATCATAGAGCATGTATTGTAAATGATGTACCATAAAGATATGAATAAGTTTGTGCACGTAGTCTTGAGCAATAATGCAAATTCAGACACAGATCAGGTTCATGCATACTGATTTACGCATCTCTTTTAAGTCAAGGCTGAACATCAGCATAAAGATCATAGATTAAAATGAGTTATGACCATTCAATCACTGCAATTTACCATTTATATGTATGAAATGCAGTAATAGCAGACAAAATCAAATGAGAACATTTCACAACGCATTTCACAACGCTGAAGTGAAACTTGGAGCAAATCATAACACAAAGAGTTCATTTAAAAGCCCTTCAACACACAATTAAATTAACAGACGGATTTATTCTTTGGATTATGTAATTATATGTGCAGTGTAAAATATTTCAGCTAATTACTGCAGAATGGCTTCCTGCGCTGTTCTCTCTTTCCTTTAGCCATGTGCTCACTTCCGCTCTCTTCTGTAGTTGCGTGCTCAGCAGCAGGAACGACTCATTCATGCGATCAATTTCTTCCTCTATACATGACATCTGGAAGAGAAATAATGGTTAAGTGGCTTGTGGTGTTTGATGGTTCGCGTGAATTAAAATTCTGTTTTATTTTTTATATTATACCTGCACTGGTGTCCCTTTTTGTGGTAAACCTGAAAAAAAAATTGAATAAAAATTTGTGTCTGGAATCTGTAGAATAGAAAATACAACAAAAGCTCTCAATATCATGTTTTTATGGAAGTCATGAACTCTGTGCGCCAGGACACTGGACCGTTCTTCTGGAACAAAAAACTTTTAGGTGCTTAACGGGATAAAAAGAAAACAAAATCTCTCCAGGACCTCATATAATACTTTAACAATGTTCTTATGTTGTGAGTGGCAAAAATAAAAATGAATGAATGAATCTGCATGAAATCACAAATGCATTTGTTCATCAACTTTTAGGGCTGGATTATTATTATGGTCATTGTTTCACAAGACCGCTTGACGATGTCATTGAGGCTTCATGCTCAAAAGTAAGAGGTTTAAAATCAGTCCACGCATAAGAAAATAGCACAAGACTGGAACAAATTTCCACAGAATTTCAGCTGATCAACACATGATGATGTTGTGATTGCAGTTTGTTATACATGTTCCTATACTGACGACAAACTCCATAACTATATATTTTTTTAAATCAATTAATTTAGCAAATAAACTATTTTGTTTATGAAGCTGGTGAAAGTCTGCTTCCACTTTCCGTTTAGACAGTAGCTACTTTGCAAAGACAGGCATGAAATACAAAATTCAGCATTTTTTGTGCCCCTTTTATATATTTATTGGGATATTTATTGTTTTACAGCACAGTGACAATCTTGTGAGTATTTTTAGGTAATAGAAATTCTTTTTGAACCTCAGCAGTTGCCATACCTTTGTCTGTGGCCTGAGCTGGAGTATGTTTGAGTTCAGAAATGAGCTGATCCAGCTGGAAATACTTGTATTTCTTGAGTCTAAATTGGCAAAAGGGGAGAAATATTATACACTGTAATATAAATATTTTGCTGAAACGGCATACCTCATTTACTCTGCTGTAATCTTTATCTGTCTCACCAACCTGCTAGCTAATAGATGCTCAGTGAAGCGAGCTTCAGTGGGAACTCTAATGTTGAGAAATTCCTCAACTAATGTGTTATTCCGCCCCTTCAATGCATCGAAATTGGACTGTTAAAAGAAGGCACAAAACGTTATCTGCCTCCATTTTTACACTATGAGAATGATGAGTGAGGTTTAAAGAGCACTTACACACCTCTCCTGTGTTCCATTTGAAAGAAACATTGAACAACTGAAGGCTTATAGCTGAAATGCCCTCATGGAGTGCTTGCATAAAGCTCTGGGGTTTGGATCCTGGATTAAAAAATGCATATACAAATATATATTTATATATCACAATGTTTTTAAAGAAGATTACATACTTTGTGCTTTCAAAGTTAATTGCCAGGGATATTACTCTGTGCTATATATGACAGTTGCCAAACCAGGACACAAGACTGTCCTTCAGAACTGTCTTCTATTGATGTCTCTCTGATTACCGGATGCTATGTGGGCCATTGACTGCAGGATGACAGAGATGAAATGTCCCACGTGCTGAAGCTTTGCCTCTGACAGATAAAGAATTTGATTGGTCGCATCAAAATAAAAGTCCCTAGAGCAGTGTGACAGTAGACCCTCATTAGAGGAAGATGAAGCGAATGGAATCGACTTGGCCAGCAGGAGAAGAACACTGGGGAACATTGGGCAGTTTTCAAGCAACTGCATCACCTGACAACCAAACAGAAAAATGGCAGAGTGCTGTGGAGAGAGGTTGTCCAGTGCAGTCGGGATGAGTTGCCCATCATAATTCCCTTTTGCAGAAAACTCTGCAGCCTCTAAAAAGGAAAGTAAAGAGATAATTTTAGGATTTGGTATATGTTTCATTGATCAAATATTGTGTCTGTTGTTTATAGAGATCTTCCTATAATGTTTCGGTACCATTGCTAAAATATTGTTTTGACTCATCTGTGGTGAGATTTTGTAAAGATTGTTGAATCTCCTGCAGGGTCTTGAATAGAGGTGATATCGTGATAAGCTTGGATAGGTCATGATCACTTAAAGAAGGTGCTGTGCTCTGTATATGGTCTAGGACACAGAGAAATAACGTTAGTGGAACACACTCTACTATAAACTGACCAGGCATAGGATTATGGACACCTGGTATCTGGATCAGACGTTAGTAACACAATCGTTAAGTCCTGTAAGTTGCGAGGTGGGGCCTCCGTGGATCAAACCTGTTTGTCCAACACAACCCAAACATGCTTAATGCCTCTGCTGACTTGCCTCCTATTGTGCATCCTGCTGCCAGGTGTCCCCCAGATAAGTGATGCACATGTAACATCATGTTAACAAAACCATGATTCATCAGACCAGGCCACCTTCTTCCATTGCTCCGTGGTCCAATTCTGATACTTGCGTGTCCATTGTTGGCGCTTTCAGCAGTGGACAGCAGTCAGCATGGGTACCCAGACTGGTTTGCAACTATGCAGACCAACACAAAACAAACTGCAATGTCTGTGTATTCTGACACCTTTCTGTCAGAATGAGCATAAACTGTCTTGACAATTTGAGCTACAGTAGCTGATTTCTTTTCTGATCACACGGGCCAGCCGTCCCTCCCCTTGTACATCAGTGAGCCTTGGCTGCCCATGAGGAAGTCACTGGTTCATCACTGTTCCTTACTTCTCCCACACGATCAGCAGTTTTGGAGATGTTCCAGAGAAGCCATTCGTCTAATCATCACAATCTGACGCTCAAATCCTTACGCTTGCCCACTTTCCTGCTTCAAACACATCACCTTTCAGAACAAAATGCTCACTTGCTCCTTAATATATCCCACCCACTAACAGGTGACACAATGAAGAGACAATCACTTCACCTGTTGGTGTTCATAATGTTATGCCTGATCAGCGTAATATCCTGATACTGTTGTAGATGCAACCGATTGCAATATACACAGTAGAGACTTATTCCTTACCGGGCTCATGTGGAAGAAGAGCTCCTGCTTTGGTCACATTCACTGATGAAAACTGTGGACCATTGAGTGAGGAATTTACTCGCTACTTCATATCATAAATACACAACACAAAGAGTGTCACTGCAGTACCTGCATAAAACACATGTTAGTTTCATTGGGTTGCATGTATCCAGCTTGCGCCTCTCTGGTATCATGATGACCCGTATGACAGTACAAGGGACCAGACAAATCCTGGTTCTGCCAAGCGTCTCCTGCCAGCCTGCATAAGAGAGCTTCCACTGACCTGACAACAGCTCCCAGCAATGACATGCAGGCCTCAGCTTGAGTGATGGGGATGTTCCGTTACATACAAAAAAAATTAAAACAGTGACATAAATTTCCATCTCCCTTAAAGCACAACAAGAAACAGCCACCCTGCTGCTGTGTGATGGTCCACCAAACACACAACACAAACCACATATTATCATCTTCACACTTTGGTGCTTTATGCTAAACTACAGCAATTGTCTGTAACTTTATAGCTATGATGCATACATGTGGTTCTCAACAAGAAATGAAGAATTCACATTTCCCAGACTGACTAACTATTCCTTTAATGATCCATCTTATTATTAGAGACAGTGATTTATCTTCAGTAGAAGACATTACTCTCATCCTCATCATTATCATCATTTATTTTTACCTTGTGTATGTCTCTCCCCCACACTGCTGCTAGACGGTTCATCCTTCATTGTTTTATGAACTAATATCTCTTTAAGGAGGCTCATTTTTTTATGATCCATATTCTCCAAGGCATTCTGAAAGAAAGATAAAGAATTTTTATTCTGTTTTCTTGTAGCACTTGAGGGGAACAACACTGCAATATGATGTGTTTTCCAATTAGCCACTGAAAGTACTACTTTCTAAAAACGTGACATTTGTAAAAAAAAAAAAAAAGTTTTTAACAACTGGTTATTAATTTAATAAAGCTTAACAATTTATTTACTGCATATTGCAGGGAAACTTAGTGCCAAGGATATTGAGGATTTTGCACACGCAAGTCCATAAGTTGTTCTTATTAATGGATCATAACTGACCTATAAAGCATCGCAAGCGAGTTACTGATCATTAATTAACAAAACAAAAAACATTAATTGAAACTTTCATTAAATGACTTTAACTTTTTATGAGATGGGGCGCTTCTTGGATTCAAAGCGCTTCTCTTTGAGGTGCTGGTTCAATGTTAAAGAAATAATTAAAAGGAGCTGGGGTATCATTGAGACTAGCAATGCAATGAAGCACCATTAATCAGTGTTAGGAGGTCTCACACTCTGTGGGGCAGAGATAGCTCAGAAGGTAAAGTGTTTGAAAGATTGGGGGTTCAAATCCACCGAATGGTTACCCTGAAGTACCCTTTAGGGTACCCCCTGAGCAAGGCACCATCTCTACACAATGCTCCCGGGCGCTGGATTGGTGGCTGCCCACTGCTTCACTGAGTGAATGGGTTAAATGCAGAGGACTAATTTCCTACAGGATTAATAAAGTATACATTACTAAATGCTAGAAGAAAAAATGGAACACAGCCATTTTCAGCCAGACTCCCAGCAAACATGGTTGCCTAGAGCATGGGTGTCAAGCATAAGGCCCTCAATATAAAATTAGTGTGACATCCCAGGTGTAAAGGACCCTATAAGATTAGTCATTGTAAACATTGCTCCAATGTACTGCATACATTAATTTGATTTCACCTCTCTAAAGGAGTTTTCCATTAATCATTTTGTTAATCAACAAACCTTATTTGCTATCTGCAGGCTAGGGTTTCCCAGCAACAGTGCTAACCACTGCACCACCCCTTTGTTCTGTGTCTAATTGCTTCCTATTTTACATTCACACTTTGATGAATGAATTGGCAATGATTTGGGGTCAGTTATTTGTCCAAGGACGCTTTGGCATGCAGACTGAAGCAACCAGGGACCAATCCACCAACCAATCAACCAATAGATCAATAACCAATCAATAGATGACCTGCCCTACCCTCAGGGCCACAGGCATCCCCACCTGATGGATGGCTTTTAGGTTAAACGTTACCAAAGTCATATGGTACTAAACATAAACTATGATGGAAAGATGAGTTTTACTGGATTATTCAATGCCATATTTATTACAATAGTACAGCTCACCTTGAGTGATTCAGTGTGTTGACAGATGTTTCTGTAAAACCCCTGTATGTCTTTGCGATGCCGGGCCAGCTGTGAGGCTATATGGAGGTTCTGATCCTCTAGCTTATCGTAAAGAGTCTTCACATTGAAATCCTCCAAATCACAGCACCCTGGCACTCCTCCTAAACGGGGCCAGTAAATGTCAACAATGGGAAAGATTGAAATGGCCTGAAAAAATAACAGAAGGGCCTCATCATGGCATCTTTAAGATCTGAGGAGATGATCTTGTGAAGCATGAACGCACCTTGAAATTATAAGCTCAATTTGGCTCCATAGTAATTTAGTGGAGTCGGTCTAGCTTTCTTTAGTGGTAACAGCACAAGCCATTACAGTATGATATAAGCCATTATTTTCTTTATCGTCAATCAAATGTGGAATAGGCTGTTAACTGCTAGCTGGTCATGCGTGATGGTTTCATAATGGCTAGGCCAATTGGCATTTAAACGCACAATCAAGCTGCATGAATAATGCAATAAGCTTCAACTGAGAAACATTACTGTCAACTCCACTATCAGAGATTAGAAAGAAACGAGGCAAATGTACTGAAAAGTCGATGAAAGAAAGCTGCCAAAGTTTGTTTTTAGAGAAACTTTTCTGGAAAACTTTGAGTCTTGGTTATTGGCCAAGTCATCAAAGAGGTGCAGAAACTTAGTGGATTTGATAAAACATAGTTGCAGTAAGTCATAAAAGAAGACTTTAAATGCATTTTAGACTGATGTTTCATATACTGTGATACCATATTTAATTGAATACAAATTAGAGCATGTTTTGGCTCCAGCAGGCCAAAAAATTACTCTGCAATTACTTCAAAACCCCTAGAGAGTTTGATAAAAGAACAAAAAAGCAATGGCACAGGGCTTACCTCCTTTTGAAATAGCAGGCTCCTCAGCTTCTGCTTCTTCTCCAACACCTCTACTACCAAAAAAATCACCTTGGCTTGGGACCACTAAGCTGAAACACAAAGACTCAAATTTTGTTTATTTTAACTTGTTCAAAAATGTTTTATGTAATTTTTTAAACACAAAGTCAGCACTGCTGTCACACCAGCATACCTTTCTCTGCTGCACACACACTCCACTGGACAGAAAGGCTCCCCGAGGCTGCGCCACTTTGGCTTTATCCTCCACTGGGAGACGAGCCTTGCTTTGCTAGGTCGCAAAACTAGTACTGTAGTGGTCAGAATTACGACCACAACCAAGAGCAAACTAAGGATCCCTGCACAGAGTCAGCATTGTGTCATAGTGAAAGCTAATTCATTACAATAATACCCCTGAAAACACTTAGTCAGCAATACAAATACCCACCAGCAATCACTCCCCAGTCAGGCAGAAGGTTTAGTCTGTGTTTCTTGACAATCCCATGCTTGACCAATTGTGCTGGGGTCATGGGTTGAAACATTGCAGCCCTGGGGTCACACTCTGTCCCCTCCTCACTGACTACCACTACCAGACTCCACTCTGGGACAACACTGTCAACAAACGTGTACTTCCCCGTTTCTGAAAAAACATGGGCAAACCTGACAAGGGAAAGATGACAAAGATTAATATAAATTAGAATATAAGATGATAGCTACTGTGTGGCCACAGTTATATGAGGGTAGGTATACTACCTTGAGGAGTTAAAGTTTGTGTGCTTCATAAGTATCTGCAGATGCCTAAAGGCACCAAAGTCCCAGCTGGGGTTGCTATTAAACAGGTGGTCTTTTTGATAAACTGGAAAGTGGCTGAGATGGCGGTCTTAGGGATTTAAAAGTTAGAAGTAAGAGGACAGTGTTTGTTTTTGTAAATCATACACTGTGATAAAACCATGGTAAAAGTAAAAAAAAAAAAAGAAAGAAAGAAAAACCTGTACCTGTGTGGTTGATGGTGAGATGAAAAATGAGCATGTCACCAGAGGAAAGACAGGCAATAGGATTGGGGATTCGAGGTAAGACAGCCAGATCAGGACCATCATCATCTTCTGTGTCTCTTCTATTTCTGGGTCTTGTTTTTAGCGCATTTATTGGCTCTGTAAACAGATAACACTGTGTGACAGATTGCACAGTTTGTCAACCAGTTTAAGCCAAAATGTTTCCAGTTAATTGGTGTTAGATACAGAAAACAAATGGATTGCATGGCAAAGAAAATATCAATCAACGTGTCAGCTCTAATCACCTGACAGAAACTGATTGATGACGTCTTTTTGTGTGGGAATCCAACCAAACACTCCGTCAGAGTCAAAGTGGACCAAGTGTGCTTTCCCAATATTGTTTGAATGGATATCTGGCCCTAAAATATTTGTTATTCTCTGCAAATAAAAGGAAATAACACAGACTAGAACATTAGAAAAGAGTGTGTTATATTGTATCTATTATGTTGGAAACAAAACAGGAAGGAATAAGGAACAATTGTGCCATACTGTGTTTCTATTTTAACTGTAGTTTTTCCAATTGCTGATTCTGATATTTGTCAGTTTTTATTTATATGTAATGTTCAGTATGTGTCCCAATACACCACACTAATGTCATCCATGATGAGATTATGCTACACCTTGGTTACATTAATAAAAATGTCCTTCACTTGAGAAAATTTATATTTTTTTGTTAGACAAATAACATACACATTTACAGTACTGTGCAAAAGTCTTGAGCCAGCTTTCATTATATTTGATCAGTAAAATAGGTGCAGAGATTCAATTAAATTTTCAATTCAACTCCACCGGGAGTGAGCCCCGGACACCAAGAACCACCAACGCACCGATGTCTGAGGGCATCAGCCACCGGCAGGGAGTGTGGTGAGGGGAGATAGGCCTCCATACCTTGGAGCGCCTGAGATGTTCCCAGAGAGGTGGAGTCTAAGACCCGACCTGACATATAGACACAGACTAACAGGTACACAAAGACACAAACGTGCAATCCCACCCTCATGCACACATATACAAATACTTGGCACTCACCCAGCATGGAGACAGACACAAATGGACACTGTACACACAATCACACTCCCCAAACATACTCTATACCCCAGGTCCAGGTACCCTCACCCCCAGAGGGGGAAACCGCACCTAGACCTAGGAGAAGTTACCTTTTTTCCTGGTGGAGGCAAGCAGACTGTCCCTGGCTCCACAGTAGCAGGGAGGCCCCACATCCCAGACCCCAACTGGAAGGCCAACTCCTCCTTCCAGCCCCTCCACCCCGATGGCTAACAGAGAAGGGGGGGGGGGGGGTGAAGACCCCATACCTACCTCCGCCTGCTCGTATACAGTGTTGTTGGGTACTGTTCTAAAGTGCATTTAAAACACGGGAGGGCATGGTGCTTACCGCCAAAGAGCAGCAGGTGTCAACACGGCCCCTCCTGAGAACCCTCAATGTCTTCATGTATTTAAAATTGAGAGGTGGGTACCGACGCCAGATGTGAGGTTGAATACATAAACCGTCCTCTGGATGCTGTGTAGTGTGCCCATCCCCAAGCCCCTATATGTATGTGTTATGAGAGTATGAGTAATGTGGATGTCCAGGTTGTGGAATAAACCTGAGGCACAGGTGGCCAGAAGGGGACAGAGGGGGAATGCCTCCCCTGCACCCTGGTGAGGCAGGGGAGGCATTGGTGGGGGGCCTGCTCCCCCAGTGACCCCAGTAGACACCCCTGGTCTCTGGAATCCACCAAGGTCAGGGGGCCCAGGCCCATCTGGACAGGGGCCCACGGCAGCAGCACTGCCAAGCACCACAGAACCCGGGGCGGCCCACCCGACCCCACCGCAGAGGAAACTGTACCCACCCCATCATCCAATCATCTCCCAGACTACACAAGACAATAGACACCCAGGTTAAGTTCATTCTCCACCTCTCCTACATCTCTCCCCCACATGCAGTGTGAACTCATGGAGAGCAGAGAACTCCTGCAAGGATGTAACAACCTCCCCGCTAGTTGAAGAGCACCCCAGGCAGAACACCCCCAGAACCCCAAGCCCCCAACGCCTTCCCCAGACCTACCCAGGGGCAGCTTGGCTACCAGGGCAGTAACCCAGTTTGTAGAATTCTAATGAACTTGAAAGGTTAATAGTTGGCATGACCACCTTTATAATTTTAGAACCTAACTCTCTCATTAAAAGTTGTTCTCCAGGCTTCTTGAATGACATTGAAAGTGTTTCTTTGAATGCCTTTTGTTCTTTTCTCTGTCAAAATGGTCCCACACTGCTGGGAAGGACCGACAGTGTGCCATTGTATGTTTTTCTACCCACTTTACTGGTTATGCTTTTACTGCATTGGTAGTGTGTTTGGGATCATTGTCATGCTGAAAAGTGAAGCTGCTGCCAATCAGACACTTTCCAGGTGGTACTGCATGGTGGATCAAAATGTGACAGTACTGTTCTGCATTCATACTTCCATCAGTTTTGACCCCAAGACTACTGCCTGTAATGCAGTCCCAAACCATAACACTGCCTCCAACGTATTTTACAGATGTCCATAGACCCTCCTTTGTGACCAGCTTCATACATTTTAACAAAAATTTGACGACAGTTCCAGTTCTTGCGCAATTTGGCATATGCCTTTTCTTCCTGTTTCCTTCGTTGAGAATTGTTTTTTGACAGACACCCTTCTGCTGAGACCATGTCTGATGAGACTTCAGTGAGCAGCACATGGATCAACTGAAGTGCCACATGCTTTTCTTGGGTCCTGTGTCAGGTTTTTGTTGGATTTTTTCCTATTTCTAAAGGAAATGACTTCCAGATACTGTTCATATGCTGCAGAAAGTTTGTTTCTTTGTTAGGCCTAGCTCTTCTATGTTGGTCTTCCACTTGTTCAGTTTCCTCAATTTTTAAGGACACACTGCACATCCTGCTGACATATGTCAAGTTTTCAGCTAATAACTTTTTGGGAATCGGCGTGTGAGTGCAAACATGACTGTTTTATGCCTGTCAAACTGTTATCTTTGGGATCTTTCATCGATTCAACCAAAGAAATAGGAACACAATACGTGTTTTTGTGACAGGCTGCGAATAACAAAGTGCCTAAAGATACAAATAAAAATGTGTTCTTTGATAAGTTGTCTGTTTTAATGCTTGAATGATTCATAGGTCAGTGCTACTATACGTGGTTTAACAAACAAACAAACAAAAAAGAAATTTCTGTGAAAATGGTCAGGTCCAAGGACTGGACTGAAAATCTGTGAAAAAGCCAACTTTTAAAAATCACAAGTGTGGTTCCTTGGAAGCAAAATATAAAGAAATGAGGGGTGGTTCAAGACTTTTGCACAGTTCTGTATATATGATGAAACTCAAAGAAAATGAAATAAACTTTTGCTGGAATAACTTGAAATAATGAAATATTTTTTCTTTGATGATGAGTGGACTTCATTATTTATAACTGTCGCTTCATCATATGCAATGATATCACAAAATCTGCAGTTGCAACATTTTTTCACATCCTGCTGAGTCTCAGGCTGGCCGAAATCTTGTTAAATGCTGTGCCAAGCTTTCTGCTTACTAATTGATGTAGCTAAACCCCACAGTGTGAGGAGTCTCTAGGCTGTGTTCTAATGTTGTATTTGTACTTGTTTTTCAAATATCCCTCCTCTCATTCCCGCACACATTTAGAGTAACTGATCATTAATTATAAGGCAAATAATTGAATTGGATAGCTGGATGTCCTTGCAAGGTGTAGCTGATCATCAGTTGTCAGTGGCCCATGTTAACCTTCCATCACCTTTGCCCAGACCATGTTATGGCTTTCTTTGATGCTGAGCAGCAGGTGTCCATCTGGCAAGAGCTGAGCAGAGAGCTGAGGAAGTCTGGAAAGGCAAGATGTATTGCAAAGCTGCTCGGCAGACACATATCGCTCACACTGGCAGCTGGGGTGCAGATAAGACAAGAGACAGAAAGGGAACATATCAGGCTATATACCAGCTAGAATCCTAATTTACTGCTTTATTAGATGTAGCTTTAGTAGTTTTTACAGAGCAACAGTAAATCGATGTCGACTTACATGTTTTTGTAAAGGATAAATGTTATAAGTGTGACTCACATGCCCATCTCCGCATCCAGAGTTCCTCCATGTGGTCCACAGGTGATATTGCAGGAGTGGAGGGACGGTGACACACACTCTCTGGATGCTGCCAAACGTACCTCTCCTGTTGCACACCGTTTGTTCACCTGAAACACACAAAAACTCAGACTTCCGAAAGGACTTGACATACAAGGTTTTTGCAATATGTTGCATCATTTGTGATTGAACCTTGATTTACACAATAGTATAGTCCTCCCCATACTTCATATGACAAAAACAATGTGGAAACTACAAAGTTAAATTATGGCTTCAAATCTTGACTGCATATTTTTTTTGTTATAAAGAGGAAAGCTTTTCATATGATTCGTCAGACACTTGAATGGTGGCTGCAGGTGAGTCTACAAAGTTGCGCAGGAACAAAAGAAAACTAGGAAATTTCACACTGTGAAAGTGAAGTGTATGTTTTTGAGTCAATACATGCATTATTGAGGAAAAAATGCATAGATTAAACTAAACACCTTAATGGTTTTAACTGACCTCAGGCTGGCAGTCCAATTCACTATCGGCAGTTGATATTTTAAAATCCAGTTCGTTGTAGAAGATAAAGCCAGTTTTGCACAAACATGAACCATCTGTATACTGGAAAGCACGGTTCTTGCCAATGCAGGTACAAGAAAAAGAACCTGTGAAAGCAAGTGACACATGGCATGGCAGTTTGTGGTGCTGATTTCCAACTCCTCGCAACAAAGTTTAATATAAGAACTTTTTAATCAGTCTGTTATTTCCTGCTCTAACCAGCTTGTGAGGTGGAGGAGCTACCACAGGGGAAGCAGGCCTTCTGGGCAGGCAGGTGGTTGAAGGTGTTTTCTGGACATAGGCGACAGTCATCCATTTTCTCAGCACGAGTGAGGTTGCCGAATGAGCCAGGTGGGCATGATATCGGCTGGGTGGATCCCAAAGGGCAGACATAGCCAAGAGGGCAAGGGTTTTTCTTGTAGTCGTCTGCACCTGTTGCATTAAATGTGTATTAAATAAGAAATACTCTACAATCGAGATCATTTGAGATGACGAAAAATTCCTGCCTAATGTATATAAAGTACCTGGGAGGCAGAAGTATCCTTGTGGACAAGGAAGGCATTGCAGAATGGAGGCTAGAGATGGACGATAGGTGCCCCCCTCACACACAATACAGCAGCTGTTTTTGGACCCTCTGAGCCCACTAGTGTTGGCGGGCATAGAGCCCCCTTTGCAGGACTTCATAGCAGAGCTGTTGGCTGGGCAGTAGTATGGAAATGGACATCTGTGGAGCATGGTAACAGGGTTAATTATAAAGCTTTAAACCACATGAAGTAGAATCAGTCAAAACCCATCACACTTTCATCATTTCAATAGTTATATTCTCTAATTTTTTTTATATCACACAGAGTGGACAATTGCCTCTTTGCCAGATTTAGCTTGTTAGAGCCGTCGTGTACTCACAGTTGTTTGGGGCTGTTGTAGGAATGAGATCCTTCAGGGCAAAAATAACCTTCTGGGCAGACTTTAGGCTCAGCAGTTTGGGGTCCACAGTACGATCCAGCTCTGCATAGCCTCTCTGAAACCGCACCTAGATTATGATGAAGCACTTGTTACAACACTCATTGTTATGTTTGGAAAGGAAGGAATTTCAAAAAGGTTCAGACATCGCATACCGAGGCTAAAATTAGCTTTCACATAAATCTATTCTGACAAACCCACCAACAGGACACTGATAGGAAGCCCGACAGGGTATGCCCTCCACATTGGGTTTTCCTGTATCCTGGGGGTGTGGGCAGAAGGTCCCCCCTGCGCAGAGTTCACACTGGCTGGGTGCAGCAGCTCCCGGAAGCTGCCTCATGGTGCCTGCAGGGCAGAGGATGGGAGGCCCAGTCCCACTGCACCAGAAGCCAGGTGGGCAGGGATATTTGGAGTAGTCTGTCAGCCCTACAAAAATAACAATTTTCTAAAAACAACATATCACTATATAGTGTGACAAACATGTGAACCACAAAGCTCACTAAAATGACAACAACAGAAGGGTAGTTCTTCACTGGCCATTGTTTTTAATAAGCCTTCATTAATTCCCACATAGAGGCAGCAAAAGAAAGAGGACAGTAATGATCTGCTACACATTATCCTCTAGGTAAAGCAACAATATGATTTAGTGCTAACCATAAACTTTTGTGACAGGATCAGAAACAAGTTTTTTTTTTTTTCTTATTTGTAAATTCATTGCTCCATCTTGCCTGCGGCCTTAGGTGAAGAGTTAAAAATACCATCATATTTCCTTCATTCGTAGTTCAGGCACAACTACGATAATGTGCACCATATACTGTACACTGACATTGATGTAGTCTTGAAAAGGAGTTAGCTTTGAACTGCCTTTGCAAATGTGCATTAAAACCCAAAAGAGAAAAATTATTTGGAATTTATTTTAAAATGTATCACAGTGCACCATACAGTAGGCACAGGATATAATCACAATTGAACAACAGAATGGAAAACTGTGCAGCTTTTACACGGAAGGAAAGTGAATCTGTTACATTTATAGTTTATCTTTTAAAACACGAGGATATGCCCTGTGTATCAGACCTGTGCTGTTACAGTGTGAACCAGGGGGGCATGGCAGGCAGTCACCCTTGCTGTGTGCTCCTGGAGAGGCTCGATAAGTGTAGAGAGGGCATGGCCTGGCACCAGTCCCTCCACCAAAGTCGCCACCAGGCAGACCGTCACAGTAATGCCCAGCAGGACATAAATGAGCAACTGGGTCTCCTGCAAGCAAACATAACAAAAAGTTGATTAAGAGGAAAACAGATCATGTGCTGGCCGACACTTGGTATATACTCAAAAAATGTTTATGCTTCTAAAAGGGATAATTTTTCAGGATTCTCGAGTAGGCGCATCTGCCTCTCATATTCCCTTTCATCAGATCACAAAATGTAAGTATTGTGATTAAAATGTGGTATTTTTACCATTAAAACTTCACTCAGTTCATACCAGATTTGCACCAATACTGCGGTGGGCAGGGTAAGCAGTCATGTAGGCTGGCACCTCCTGGGGAGCTTCTGATGGTATTTGCAGGACACAACTGAGCATGTTTTGTGCCTTCAGGACAATAGAAACCTAGAATAAAGGAAACATTTGGTATTTAACATTTTATTTAGCTAAACTACACCTGGAGAGATCTGAGCCAAATAATCTGAGGACAGAGGCATTTACATTGATTTTTTTGGTAGTTTCTTCTACATCGTTAGGTTTAGATATCTCTCACTATACAAATATATATTTTTTTTAAAATACAAAAAATGAATGAACACACACACACACACACAGTATATAGCACCTGGTGGACACAGTCCAGCACACTGCACACCCCACTGGCACTGGGTAAAGTTAAACACTGGACCCTGAGGGGTGAAATCTGCGCTTCCAGAAACACAGATATATCCTGCAGCGCAAACACCTTGGATCTTACCACCCCTAAAGAAACACACAGTTAGTTAGTTAATGCATGAAACCACAAGATTCCCTCCATGCAGAAAGAAACAGATGTCTATGCACACATAATTAATGTAGAAGACTCTGAAACGTATGCTCCATTAAACAAATACAAATAATCTCTTCTAGTTTACTCTGAGTAGATTATGATCATGATTATGATTATGAAGACAATCATTTAGTTTTGCCAGTGAACCGTGGCTACTGAACATGGCACACTTCTGCATTCTGATGTGGCAACAGTGAGTGTTTGTCTTTGAGCATTGTAACTGATGACTACAGAGTTCAAAGAGCTGATCATGCCAGGAAGGGTAGTGGAGCTACAATGTATGTTAAATGTTAAAAGCACAATCAGCTGTAAAAAACAAAAAACAAAAACAAAATACAATCTCCTCTTTTTTGATGTTTTACAAAGTCTCAATGACTTTGTAATGACAATTGTCCTGAGTGATTTACATTAAAATGAGTAAGAGAACAATTTATTAATAATTTATAAATTATTAAATTTAAATCAATAAATGTATATTACTAGGTTTCATTCTTACAGATATGCCCCACCAATATTCATCCACTGCAGTATTTTGTAAGAAATTCAAAGCTGTCCTCAGATCAGAAGGTATTTTAAAAAATCTGAAAAACCAGCAATTTTATATGAGCTATGCATTGGTGATATAGATTTAATATAATGCATGATGTTTAGTCTGCATGTCAACATTGTTTGAATTCTTTAATGACAATATGCAATAATGGACCCTATTGTAAAGCAATATAGGATTTCTAGGAGAGACAATTGATGAAAAAGGCTAATCTACAGAGTTTAAGGAAAGAAATGTAAAACTCTGATCTAAAATGTCCAAATCACAGTACTACATAAGATCTATTTAAAACCGCAATAACTTTCTGAATTATGGACAAAGATAAAGTTGCTTTCATGTTCCAGCTCCACTTCACTCTTGCCTGAACATATTTTACTTACTGTATTTTTCGGACTATAAGGCATACTTAAAATCCTTTAATTTTCTCAAAAGTCCGGTGCGCCTTATGTATGAATTCTGATTGCGCTTACTGACCTCAAACCAATTTTATGTGGTACACAGTGCTCAAAAATCTGTCAAAAAATGTTTTAGTATTATTTTGGTAAGCTACAAAACGCTTGATGGATTGTCAGAGCATTACGGCTACTGTAGTCAGGATCCTCGCGGAGTAATCAGGGTCAAAAGTCCACTTCAGGTCCCAAAGTCAAACAAACACTGCGGCATCACTGAGAGTTAAAAACTGTCTAAATTCTTTCATCTTTAATAAAATGATTTTTGTGGCTGCTCTACCAGGTGTAACAAATAAGTGTATAATCCAGGCATCCATGAAAACAGAATTTATTACATTTAACAGAGTTAGAAGTTAGCAGGAAGTTAGCTCGCTAGTATCCACCTAAACATGATATACCTTGTTCTGACTGAGATAGCGCTACTATCACTTCCAACATAAATGAAGACAGAAAAGTAAACAGCAATGACTTTTTGTAGGGTTACTGAAGTTGGACTAGCTGGTATAAAATGTATATAATGATCGCTAGCGACACAGCTATGTTAGCATAACATAAACACATTGAAGCTGGAGGATGAACGCTAACTTTTTTCCACTCGATAAAAGTTAACGCGAGGGTTCCCGATGGTTGGGGACAAATGCAAGTGCATGGCGGGATGCTGTTAACGGACCATACTTCAGTCAGGAGAACAACTGAGATAATCCATCCACAATACGAGGTTAGTCATTAATATACTGCAACAACATGGGAACAGCACAGCTGCGAGAGAGTTCAACATTAACAATGGTATGGAAGTTGAGGAAGCAAGAAGAATGAGTTGATTAAAGTTTGACCTATCTGACTGTCCGAAAAATTCAGTAACTCAGTTGAAATTATCAATAAAGCTGGGTATCTTAATGAACTTTTTCTATCAGCTAGTTCTGTTTTTAATGAAAATGTAACTGGGTCTCAGTGTTCTAATTTGAATTTCATGTCTTTTCCATCTTTTACCTACTTATCAAAAGAACCCATTTGTCTTTAGAGCAATTTCTTCAAAAGGTTTGAAATCCATTCATCCAAAAAAGTCATCTGGGCCTGCCAATCTGAATCCATGTCATCTGAAGCTCACAGCTGACTCAGTTGCTCAGCCTGTTCTTCATATT
Source organism: Pelvicachromis taeniatus (assembly GCA_015108175.1). NCBI lineage: Eukaryota > Metazoa > Chordata > Actinopteri > Cichliformes > Cichlidae > Pelvicachromis > Pelvicachromis taeniatus. The sequence continues at coordinate 34,131 of VURO01051044.1, read as the reverse complement.
ATTATTTTTTCCAGATTTTAGGGGGATTTAGTGTCCAGACAAATATTGCCCTAAAATCTGTAAAGCAGCCTATGTTTTCCCCTTTAAAAAGTTTCATTTTAAATAATTATACCTAAATTTTCTACTCTTGATAAAACTCTAGTATTTGAAATGAACTCTTAAAAGAAATAATACTTGGTTGACAACATGGCTTTAGATCAGATCGTAGTACCATAAAATATGTGTGTTACAAATGATGTTGTTAATACGTACATTGTTCTACCTTGTTTGCCAATCAATCTAAGGCATTATATTCTCTTAGCCAGACCAAACAGGCCAAATCTCATTTAAAAGTTGAACTGGGGCAAAGTGGAAAGGTGCTGAAAGGTATTTACAAGTTTTAGAGTTACATATACTACCATCCAGATTATGCTTCTTGTTTTTGGAATTGGGATTGTGGGTATGTGGTTTGATAGTGTGTGTATACTGTTTTGTTGGTTGTTGACTCTGACTTGCGTATATATATTAATATACATATTAATATGTAAATTTTTAATTTGTAAAATTATAATTTTGTATTGGTGTGCCATCTTGGCGTGGTCTCCCTTAAAACAAAATTTTAATCTCAAGGAGACTTACTGGTAAATAAAGCATGGGCCTAACTGTATATTTGTAAGTCAGTACACTGTTTCTGAATATTTGAGGGTACAAGACATGCATGGGACTGTGTACCTGCAGAACTTTCCTGGAGGGCAAGGTAAACACTCTCTCTCTTCCTGTAAACCTCCCAGGTCCGAAAGAGTGTATGTCCCATTCGGGCAGGGCTGAGGTACCATTGTGCCTAGAAGGGGAAAAAAAGGAAAAAAAGTTTTGTTGAGATAAAACAAAAAGCCTTTATTGGTCATTATTTGTCTCGTCTTGATTTTGAAATAAACCAAGTGGATTAACTTTCTTGTCAAAAGTTATTTGACAACACTAATATTCCTCTCATGCCAAGAATATGTCAGTGAACTATAAATAAAAGTTTAAATCTTTTATTGTGAAGAGCATCCTTTCAGTATACCTGCAGGGCAGAATGAATGTGGTGGGCAGGGTAGTGGATCTCCTACTATGGCCTCCTCACAGTAGAATCCAGGTCTGCAGGGAATGCAGCTGTCTGATCCCTGGTTAGGCTGGTATTCCCCTGTGGGACAAGGCAGGGCCATGGCAGAACCTTGCAGACAGTAGTGGCCCTTATTTGGAATGAAAAAGATGAAGGAACATCAGAGAAGTGCCATCCAATTTAGTAGAAAGATGATTTCAAACATATGGCACAACCATCTATTACAGACATGTCTGGAAAATAATAGAGAAGACATGGGGAAGTAATTCAGTTGGAGGGAGGTCGCTAAGTTCAATCTTACCTTGGGGCAGAGGAATGCATATGGGGTAGTTGAAGAGAAGTCAAAAGGGCAGTAGAAACCAGCAGCACAAGGACCACTGGGGCTAGCCAGACCATCTGTAGAGCAGTAGTGGCCAGCAGGACAGGCAGAGCAACTCTCCATGGACACACCTCCTATGATGGGGGCACAATAGATAACAGTCAGAGAGTATAGTGTTGGAGACCATGGGAAGTAGACAGCAAGAGATCTGAAGTGGATCTTTTTTAATTCAAATACAGGAGCATGGAAATGCCCTTTCATGACAAGTGTAAACATATTGAAGTACCAGTGGAGTTGCGAATACTGCCAAGAGGGCATGGAATTGGTGAGAGGCACCCTGCTGGACAGTAGTGGCCCACAGGGCAAGGGCCATTCCTGGGGACGTTTTCAGAGCTGTGAGGGGCTGGTTCCATAGCTCCACCATGGCAGAAATAACCCTGCAAACACAGACCTGGACAAATGTTTTATTTTTTTTGACAATACCAGTTAGATACCATGTGAGGACACAGATGTGGGTATTTTGCTAAAAGGCCAAAGTTATGTTAAACAAAAATGTTAATCTCTGTTCACCTTGTGGTATGGAGGCTCCATATGAGCCACAGTACAGTCCAGAGGGGCAGGGTGTGCAGGCAGAGAGCATGTGGGTGGCTGTCTGATTGCTGAAAGTACCTGAAGGGCAGGGCCGAGGCAAGGCTGTCCCAGCAGGACAGAAATGACCTAAAGAGTAAGCAGTTATTTTATGTTTCTGCGGAAATACAAATTTGGACAATACTGTTGCTATACCTAAAAGTTTAAAAATATTTAATTTGTGACTGACTCAATGTTTATTTTCACCATCCTCACCAGATGGGCAGGTGGAGGGCTCTTTAGTGGCTGGCGATGGACACATGGTTCCTTTGGGGCATAATAAGCAACGGGCTGCTCCCGGGGCAGGACTGTAAGTGCCAGGCTCACAGGGCTCCTCATGTGCTGAGCCAACAGGACAGCTGTGGCCAACAGGACAGAGGTAGCCATGGGAACCATCGGAGGGAGTGGGACTTGAGCTGCCGCCCAAGCACACGTACCTGTAGACAGAGAACAGAGAAAACAAAATGTGTATAGATTTTGGCACCAGCTGCCACTAGCAAATTTGGACAATCTGTCAGTGAGGGGAAATCATTTTTAAAACATGTTTTGTGTGTGTGTGCATTTTTTGTTTTGCAGTACAGCAGACTGCAGCTAATGACAAATAAACTCAGGTTATACTAAATAAATCAAACTACATTTAGAAAACTCACCTGACACACAGACTGATTCATTTTATTTGGCTATTACATAAACAATCTACTTCAAATGTAGGCAGGGTCTCTCAAATGGAAATATCACAACACACTGTGTGTGTATTTTAACAAAGTGGTTTACACTGCAGAATTTGCACTTCTGTGCTTCTAAGTAATTATAAAAGAACACAATGAATTTAAAAACAGAAGTCCTTAATAGCTAGCAGACTGAACTTATCTGAATTGTTCTGGGTTTTAATTTTGCTCCACAATATGTCTAAATGTTCCAGTGTTCTTATTTACAGTCTAATACCAGAAGAGAAAGAACCCGAACTCTTGGCAGACACTAAAGTGATTTAAAGACATTAAAATGCCTTTTTTTTTTTAAAAGTCACTATCTACTCTGAGAAAGAGTGGATATGAAATTGAAAAGTAGAAGAGTAATAGTAGTGTTTACCCAGCCTGACACGGGATTGCTTGTGAAAGCTCTGCTATTGCAGGACTGTCACAAAACAGTCCAGGCGGGCAGGGTGTGCATTCATCAACTCGCTTTAGTCCTTGAGCGATGGAGAAAGAACCAACAGGGCAGGGGAGTGGATAGCCAGTGCCAGCAGGGCAGTATAGGCCAGGTGGACAAAGATGACTTCTAGATGAATTTCCCTGAAAAAATTAAGAAAAAGTTGTAATTTTCTACACAAAAAATATTTTTATGGCAGCATTTGCATTGATGAGCTTTACACCTGTACATCATATCTGTGATTTTTGTCTGATGTATACAATCAGACACATGTGGTCCTACTGTGAGCAGTAGATTAAAAAAACACTCCAGTTTCAAAAAATTGAAACCATGTAGCCATGTAGTCATGGTTTAGCCTTCACAGGGTGGGAATAGAAGAATGCATTTCACTGCAGAAGGTATCCTGAAAATGTGGCTCTTTTTCTCATAGTTTCTATCACACCTGATGGTACCATTTATAGATCATTCATTAAGTGCTAGAAAAGAAAGAAGTCAGTCTAGTAATTTTTTTCTTCACTAATAAGATTGTGATATTAAGTTAAAGATTGAAGGTCCCCTAAAATCATTAGGCATGTTTTGCTGGCCAGTATCACAGAGGACAAACATCACCTGAGAATTTGGACTGGTTGATCCAGCGGGACAATAGTATCCTGCTTCACAGAGACCAGTGGGCTGGGATTGACCAGACTGAGAGCAAAACATTCCTGTGGGCAAAATACATAAAATGAAGTCATTATAACAATAATTAGAAATAAAATAAGTGGTCATACAGCGGTTATGATGAAGCAGAACGTTTTTATGTACCAGAAGGGCAGGAGAGACAGGCATCGGGACTGGAGGCTCCGAGGTGGTTCTGCACAGTGCCAGGTGGGCAAGGGAACTCCAGTCCTAGAGTCAGACCTGGAGGGCAGTAGTGACCAATAGGACATGGTGCAGGCTGGACAGTAGCTTCACCTGAGCCACATTAAGAAAAAGAATAAGAACACACATTACATTTTCTTCTTCTTTTTGCTGCTCCCATATTTCCTCTATTCCCCCTCTGCACATGTCCAAACCATCTCAGCCTTGCCTCTCTAACCTCGTCTCCAGACTGCTCCACCTGAGCTGGCTCTCTGATGTACTCATTTCTAATTCTGTCGTTCCTCCCAGTAAAAATCTTAGCATCTCCAGCTCTGCTACCTCTGCCTCCTGACTTTTTGTCAGTGCCACCATCTCCTAATCATACATCATGGTAGGTTTCACTACCATCTGGTAAATCTTCCTTTTCACTCTTGCTGCTGTCACAAATCCCCCAGATAGCATTTCCACCCACTCGACCCCCATCTCTTCTCTTCCTGACTTCTCTCAGGCACAGTCCATCTAATGAGACCAGAAACAATTAACAAAAAAATTTAGCAACTTTGGAAAGTCTGTGTTGTGTAGATTTAAATGTCTAAAGACATCAATAATTAAAACAATTTGGGTCAATTTGTCAGTTAGTTTGGCTGAGATAAAGAGACTTCGGTTAAGCTCTTTAGTACTCCTCATAATTATAAAGCTTGCTATAATTATTATAATCATCCAAGAAGGAATTTGTTCCATTTAAAGTAAAAGCTTGTAAATATCTTGGTAGCAAAGTATGGCAATGGATTCGTCTCTGGATTACTGCTGATCTCACCCCTTTTGCTGCAGATAAATCCATGTTTCCCACCTTGACAGTAGTATCCAGGGGTACAGATGGTGCAGTTGTATTGATGCGTGTTGCCTGTTTGAGAGCTAAATGTTCCTGCAGGACAAGGCACCGGTGCTGGTGTTCCACTGTGGCAGAAGAAACCAGCTGGACACACAGCCTGATCTACTTTCCTGGAGCCCCAGTCACAATAAAACCCTGCCCAGCAATCACCTATAACACAAGAGATTAAAAAAAAAAAACTTGTGTACAGAAACTTACAACTTACAATGTGTTGTTCAAAGATTTATGCACATTAAAGTGAAATTATTACAGCTGATAGTGACAGTGCCATTTTGGGATTTTCCTGTAGCATGAGATGTGCTACAATAGAATATTAGTATTTTAGTAAAGATTAAATAGAGTTAAAATGAATAGATCTAAATAGCAGAGATATTCCTGATGTTTGCCTCCGACTCTAACAGACCACCAGTTGTGGTCCACAGTTGTAGTGAATAGTCACAGTAACATGTGAATATGTGCTGCTGTCCCAGCTTAAGTACAGTGCCACTGGTTCCACATAGGAACATGTAAAGTGCCATTACTGTATATTAAGTAGCGTTTGAATGTCAAAGAAACTATTTGGCCATTTAGAAGATTTAGCTGTACAGACAGGGACTCTTAGTAAGATCACTTCATTGCTTGTGATGATAACTTAGTCAAAACACACTCAACTGTATCTAACTCTATTATCCAATAAATCTACCTGCTCTGAAACCTTGCTGGCAGAAAATCCCAGGTGGACAGAGAGATCCAGTTCTGTTGTCAGTGGGATTTGGCACTTTGGCACCCATCAGACAAAGAAACCCAGCAGCACATGATCCTGAAGGCTCAACCAGACCTTCAGAGCCACAGAACTGACCTGCCGGGCATACTAAGCACTGACCTGTAAACACAGACAATGAAAGATTTCACTTCAGTTCTAACAGCAAAACAACCTGAAGATCAATCAACACAGCTCCAACGGCGCTGCATGTGGCTAAAGCTTTCAATGTCTGAAGTGAACTATATTAGAGGGCACTATAATAGCATAGCAGAAAGATAAAAGTGAAAAAAATGCATGTAAACATTAACATTAACTCTTAACTCTTTGATTTTTGTTTTTAAAATATGAAAGGTCAGAATAGCAATACTATTGTGCATCAACAGAACTCAGATCTGTTTTTGTATTTTTCATATGATAAATAAGCTAAATCTCATATTTGGAACATTTTGTGATATATATTTTTATATCTATTATATGATAATTCGTTTCGTATTCGTTTCTTTAATAATAGCATTTTCAGACCAGGAAAGTATCAAAGGAACCTCCAGTCTGAATAACAGTTGATTAAATTACCATAAATCATGTGTCTGAAACAAGCATTGATTGTCATATTTAGACTTCAACCTATATTAAATAAATAAAACAACTAGCCAGGAATGCAACATAACTGCACTTGTCTCTATTTCCTATAAAAGGTCTGGTATTTTACCTGCACTGGTGAGACCCTGCAAGGGGCTGTAGCTGCCTTTGGGGCACGGGAGTGGCTGATTGTGTGGACTCTCTTCCTTTGGACAGAAATAACCAGCTGGGCAGGGCAGAGGGCTGGAGACTCCGGCAGAGCTCCCTCTGTTGGGGCTGGGATTCAGAGGCTGGCAGTGGAACCCTGGGGGACAGGGATTACACTCTTTCTGCCCTGGCAAATCCTGGAACCAGCCTGGCAAAGACATTCAGACAGTGAGGATATGGTCAGAAATGTCAGTTTTGTGTATTAACATTTTGATTACCAAGAGGGCATGGTTTGCAGTCATGTTTGCTTTTTCCTCCGGTCTTATTTTGGTAAAACCCAGCTGGGCAAGGTGAGGGGGCACTGCTGCCCTCTGCACAGTAGTGGCCTGCTGGGCAAACACCTCCTGATACACTTGACATTGGAGTAGCAGACTGGGATCCCTCTAAGCAGTAAAAACCTATCAGGAGAAAAACTTTAGTAATATTTTTACAAAGTAAATTTGTTTAAGTCAAGCAAGATAATGACATAACATAATCTGAGTTGCACTTTTTACCCAGCGAGCAGGGTCCAGACACTTCAGAAAGGCCAGGCTGTGAACAGTAAGAGCCGGGCGTGCATCCTCGACACAAAGACTGATCAACAATGCCGATCTGCTTACTGAAAGCAGAGGTGGAATTCGAATTAGACATGGGTCATCTTGACTGTAAATGGATTTGATTACATCTCAAATAATTCAAATAATACTAATAGCCACACAATGTACATCATTTAGCCTGCTGTAAAGTCCAATATTGTACTATTTGTGTTGTTTTACATTTTCAGATTATTCGATTTTCATGGAGTTACTGAAAGATGTCCACCTGAATGTTCCTTTTGGACATGGTTTTGGTACAGATGTTCCTGCAGGGCAAAAGAACCCAGGCGGGCAAGGGAATCCTGTCACATTATCTAATGGTGAAGGTTCACTGGCTCCCTCAGCACAAACAAACCCTGCAGCACATTGTCCAGTGGGGGAAGTCCTCCCTTGAAGCAAATACAATTTAAGGTTTTTGCAACCCATTCAACAGAATAGAGAAGTACATTTTTTTTTCAGCAATACATCAATAAATGAAAGATCTGTTGAACAAAACAAGGAACAAACGTGGTCAGAGAAATGTACCTGTTCCTCTGCAGTACATCCCCGGGTCGCACAGTGAACACTGCCATTCCTCAACCAGTCCCGATATGTTCCCGTAGGTTCCTGATGGACAGGGATGCTGATATGCTGATCCACTGGGGCAATAAAACCCTCTCTCACATGGAAGTGGAAGAGTAGTTCCTGACAAGCAGATACAGCTTTCAAATAGAAACATTTGCAATGATTTCTTAGAAAACTTGCCACAGTTAAAAGGTTACATCTGGGCTCGGGCAGCTAAATGCCTTGTCGTTTCATCAGCTTTACCTTGCTCTTTACAATAGAAACCAGCAGGACATGGCTCACAGCCGCCTTGACCTTGTCTGAACTGGTAGGTGCCTGGAAGGCAGGCTGTCTGTCTGGCGCTACCCTGAGGAAACCATTAGAATCATTTTATTAGATGTTATATGTGGAGAACAACATGCATCATCAGTTGTAATCACAGTGCAACAATATCAGTGGACAGAATCACAGCGCAGGGACTCGGATGAAACACCAACTTGCTATAGTAGTGCACTCATGAAAAAATAACAGCGCTGAGGAGGGAGAATTATGTAAAGACATCACATGCAATATTCATTGATGACTGACAGTAGCTTGAAGCTTGACACTACATGGCTGACCTTCTCACAGTAATGACCAACTGAGCAGGCATGTTGCTGTGGTCTTTCAGAGATCTGTCCCTCAGGACAGTAGTAGCCTTCTGCACAGGGGCCACTTGGCTCAGCCATTCCTTGCTGGTGACAGTATTGACCTGGAGGACACAGCCGGCAAGCCTCAACAGTGGATCCACCAAAGGAACCTGGTAGGTAATGTGCACATTGTAGTTAAACCATTAATCTCGGAGTGATGGTAATGCATTCGTGTGCATAAGGGTGTGATAAACAAAGAAATCTGAATTTTAATTAAATGAAAAGCATAAATTGATTAAGAAGACAAAACTGTTGTTCTGCACACCCACGTGCACAGGGCATTTGCTCACTCTTTTTTAAATCACCATATCACTTTGTAATTAAAGCCTTAAATAGATTACAATGTTATTTCAATACAAAGTGCATCCCAAGTCCCTCATCAGTTTCTAATTCATAAGCGTACAAAAGAGCTACAGCATATAATAATAGGATTCTAGTTGTCTGCCGCAAGACAAGAATACAATTACACGATTAAGCCACTTTGTGACTGCAATTATTCATAGGCGCCCAAGGGGGAAAAAAGTGCTTCAGTGGAAGTTTTCATATTTTTCCACATCACTGAGCTGCAAAGGTATACACCAGTTCAAACAAGGACGTCAGTGGGAAAACTGATGATGTTCAGAGCAAAGGGGATTAGGTTTTGTTTTTCTCAGTTTTACTATTTTGACTGAGTACTGATTCATCATCAATTCATAGCCTGGGTACAAGCCAGGGATTACTGATTTGTCCTCAGTTGCTTCTCCTTTTTGATGGAAGAGAAATCACAATGCACCAGCTTCTCTTTTGTTAATGAAATCAATAAATATACACAGAGAACAATACATTTGTTAAATTATTCACAGATTACAGCAACATAACAAAAACTGCAACAGCTCACTTTTTACAGTTCCCAGAGGGCAGGGCAGAGGAAGCCGGGTTCCAGGGGGGCAATAATGTCCTGTGGGACAAGGGTTTGCATGGGCTTCAAAAGAGCCCCTAGGGCAGTAATATCCAGCTGCACAGGCGCCTGCAGGAGCCTCTAGACCAGTCTGGTTGCAGTAAGAACCAGCCTCACAGGAGTGAGGGTAAGCAGAGCCCACAGGACAATAGAAACCTGAAAAAAGAATCAGCCAGACATCGTTCCTGAAATTATTCCACATCAGTAAGAGAAAATTTCCAATTAACTAAGTGCTCCCTCCAGGGACAGAGGATTTTCTCAAACTCAAACTTTTATTCTCTGCTTCTTCTGTTTCACACAGCTACCCTCATAGAGTTTCCTTTACATTTGAAGGAATGTTATTATTTGCAAATCGTTATCATCGTATATCAACACTGCTACTTTTATGTGCCTCACCACCCAGCCATCTGCAGCTCTTTAGCACCCATTCTCTCTACTGTATTGTAAAGTCACCTTGTTATGTAAAGTGGCAGGAGATGGAAATGGAGTCTATTTAAATAAAAATAAAGTGCCTTTGCTCTTGGTTTAAGGTGGGGAATTTGAACCTTTCAGAGGGAGATTTATTTGGGGGCCTTTTGTGCTGCCACTAATGTTTTCTTAAAGCGTTTATTTGACAAAATATATTTCTCTCCTTTTTTATAGAGCTAGCCATTAAACACTAAAACTAAGCATTCATTCTTCAAATCACTTTAATGTGATTTAACATTTCAGCTATAATTTTTGCTAAATAAACCGAGACAAAGTAGGAATCAAACCGAAGTACATCACACACGCTGCAACGATCAGATGAAACAAGTCGTGTGTCTAACCATTTTTAATAAATGAGGCTATCATGTCATGAGCAATGAAGATACCTAAAGTATCACATTAAGTGCACAAGTTCACTGCCAGGATTTACCCACCTCTAGGGCATATATCTCCTCTGTAGGTGGAACACGCATAATGTGGCCTCTTGAGACTTGGCGGTGAGTCAGTCACAGTGTGATCTAAATCTTCCCGTGACACTGCTGCTACTTTGATCCCGCTAGCGTCTCTCCCTGTAACAAAACATGGCAGATAAAGCATGAAAAATTGTTGAGTTATAATCTTTGTCTACCAGACAGGACGCCAAAGAGGAGCCTGCTTTTTTTTTTTTTTTTATCTCTCTACAATGCCTATTAAAC